>WAAE01022137.1:50313-106596 GCA_013400495.1 Nicator chloris
CCCCCCCGCAAGAAGTTAACCCTTTCCTGCCACCTATTTGTCTGCCACCGTGACACAGATACACAGACAGAGGGGCAAGTACAGGTTGACAGTTAAGCAAGGAAGGACCCCCCCCGCCCCGTGAATATTTGAACTTCCTAGTGTGCAGATGAATTTATCCAAACCAGATCTCCAAGCCACTGTGTTCACACCCATTTGAAGGGACAAAGGAGTCACTTTGAACAACTTGCTCCAAAGGAGTCACTGTGACCCAGTACCAGGGAGGCGGGCAAAAAGCCAAGAGGAGGGACCTGGTCTCAGGAAATCCACAGAAATTAACAGCATGCTTCTTATCTCCCACACCTGCTATTACTGTCAGAGCCTGTTGGCACAAGAGTCCCAACAAGCCCAGCTCTATCCTCACTGAAATTCCCTGCACCCACACGGTGCAGTTTCTAGTGGGTATGAACACTGGAGTCTGTGCTCTGCTCACTAATAAACGCACTGGGAGTGAGGATTAACGCTTCTCAGCTGGTTTAACTGGCCTCCAGTTGCCCTCCCGCTCTCTTTTGTGTCATGCCAAGATGGATCAGTACCTGCACATCCATTTGCAATCACGTTGGCCAGATGGCCAAGCCTGTGTTTCAGTGCTGGCTTGCACTCAAGTGCAGCTCTCTCATGACTGCAATCTGCTGGAATCAGCAGCAGAGCTCCGCTGTGGACACGACTGCGCTGCCTGATGCACCGCCCCGCTGCTGATCCTGCATCTCCTTGTCTCCTGGGGAGAGCCAGGAAGCCCTGAAGAAATACTGCAATACAGCAATCATTGTGGAAAGGCACGGCTAATGAACTGTTGGAGCATGAACATGTCAGGGCACCTTGTAACTCTCAGTCAGGAGCTTGGAGGTGAAGTGCTTTGTTATAAAGAAAGAAGTCAGATCCTGGCAGGGTTTGTGCTACCTGCCAAATTCTGATGGGTGAGAAGGGGCTTTGTCATGCATCATTCCTACTAAACTATATTATACTATGATTGCCTCAGGTTAGTCAAGACTGCTGAATACTTTGGGACTGGCAGGGTATCTGGTGAGACCTAGCCAGAGAATTGTAGTGTACTGAGGAAAGCCAGGAGGCAAGTCCCTTCTTCCATTTCAACACTGGATGTGTTTACTGCTTTCTGTCTTAGCTAACTATATTGCCCTTCTCCCCTCACCTGCCCAGGGTTTCAGGGAACAGCCTCAATGGCTCAAGGCATCCCTGCTTGTAAGCAAGGATCTCCCTGTAACACAGGAGGGAGAGATGTGTGGAGAGGCCAGATGGTGCACAAGCATGGATGTGCAGACTGCCAGTCCAGGGTAAGGGACCTCAGTAGAAAGTGTATGTCCTTCTTTACATTTCATTAGCATTTTAATTTAAATGGTGGTGAGACTGATGTGAAAGGGAAAGATGAAGGGTGGTGATCAATTCAAACAAACCATAGGCTAACACAAGCCCTCTTCCTCCAGTCCTGGCTTAACTATCACACCCCAAATCCCCTTCCTACCCCACTTCCTGACTCTCACCTGGCATACCACTATGGCACACCACTCCATTTTTACACTGTCTTCTCTTTCACACACCAATAGCAAGTGACCAACCCAGGGCAAGAAGAAATGGTTAAGTGCATCACTGCCTTGGGAATCTTCTGTTGGCCTCCCCCTGTCCTGCCACTATGCCACCACTTCTGTCACCTGCTTTTCACCCTTTCCTTCCCCTCACCCACTATGCTACTCCCCAACTTCTCCCACTGCACTAACCTGCACATTTTGGCCAACCACCTCTGTCCCACGCTGGACCCAGCCAGTTGAAATGTACAACTATCTAACGGTGCCACAGTCCTTGAATGCTTAATGCTGTCTCGATTTGTTACTCTCCCGCTCTGGCTGAGAGCCTGCTCTGAGATCACAACCTTGCGGCGCTCGCAGGACCGATGACATAACGTTTCATGACTTTGCAGGCACACTCATAGCTCTTTATAGTATGTCCCCAAGCATTTTATCACAGCGCATGAGGAGATGTTTCACAGTATTCTATCTAGGCACTGCTCCTGGCCCAGAGCCTAGGCACTTGAACAGTAAACTCCTTTTAGGACTTGTGTGAATGTGCATTGAGATAGCAAGGCAAGAAACAGAGGATATAATTAACCACTAAAATTCCTCACAGTCGTTGCAAAATGCCAACAGACTCTATTCATCTCTACAGAGAACACAAAGTGGAATTTAAGTACAGGCAGGTCTCTGTTCCTGTTCTAAGAGCCTTACTCTCAGATGTAAGGGGCAGAGGTGGTTTCCTCAATCTTTCTGTGTGCCCTTTCTTTCTTCTTTGGGAATCTATTGTGGAGTAGCTTATGATGAACAGCCTGCCTAGTGCAGACCAGCAAAGCCTTTTGAAGATGTGATCTGCCTTAGTGAAACTCAGCCTAGTTTCAAGGAGCAATTTGTGGAAGTGGCTCAAATCTTAGGGACCTGCTGCACAGACTACATTATGGTAGAGGGTAACTGCAACACATTGCAGCTATCCCACAGCAATGCTACATGCAGCCTTTCTTGTTCCATTATTTTAATACATTTCCCCAGTTTACTGTAACCCAGGTTGTTCACCCAGGGACCTTTCACACCACCGCTCCCTGTTGCCTCAGTTTACCTGAGAGGAAATGTGGGGAAACCTGCAGTGTAGGCAAACCTGAAGAGACTACCTCCATTTCTGGGTTTGCTTCATTATAGAATAAGCCTGGAATGAACAGCAAAAAAGAAATCTGTATCTAAAAGCCTGCAGGAAGAGTTGCTAGGAATCTATATAGTGTTAGTCTCATGAAACACACAGAGATGATGAGAGGTTCAGATAGGTCCCTAACCACCTTGAATTACTTCCAAAGGAAAGTTAAAGCCCTGTTGTTTGAAATTCTTAAAACTGTCAATTTGGAAATTCCCTGTAGAAAACAGGCCTGCATTGACTAGTCCTCCAGTGGCCTTTCCCATCCTCAGCTCCTATGATTTATGTGCTCATAAATTCCTTTGTGTTCCATGCTTACCTGGAAGGCTCACCTATGGCTGCCATCCAAGAACACCATGGTGGTGTTGCATTAGACTGTTCTTTCCAATTTCCCATTTTCTCATCCCTGCCTGAATTTGTATGTAAGAACAGATACGGACCAGATGCAATGTATCCTCTGCAGACTGGAAGGCCACCTTTTCCCATTGGGACATCCATCCAGTTGGATTCTGCCAAGTGATGGGTGAGACGTGAAAGGCCCCGTCCTTGCCAGCTGCTACCAGAGTATCTTCCCTTGCTGCACCTTGCTCAGGCTTCTTGGCTTCAATCCTGCTCCATTCTATTTAAACATGGCTGTTTCAGGAGAAACAGAACAGGCCTGGGGCAGAACTGGTCCGAACTCAGATCCATTTCCTTACTGCCACAGGCTTTTTGGAATATTTACTTCGCATCATTTTTCAGGATCAAGTTTTGTTTCAAAGTGGCATATAAGGGAATAGTTTGTTATTGCAACTCTGTTTCATGTAAATGCACCCAAAACTCTTCTTTGCCATGTATACAGCAGTGTATTTGCATATCAGAAGATTTCACAGAGCTTCTCCAGTTACAGTACATGCCTAACTGCTTACAATTGCCACAGTAACACCGAGGGGGGAAAAGCTTTTACAAGTGCTTCGCCAGGCAAATCACATTTTTAAGCAGAAGAAGAACAATTCCTTTCTCTTAGAAAGATGTTTTCAATGAGGGCAGAATCAGTACACTTAGTTACAGTACTGGAGTGTCAGATGTTTATTGAGTCAGCAAAGGAGATATAAAAAGACCTGGCAGGGCTCTCCAAATCACTTTGATTTTCAGTAGTGACTCTACTACGGTAAACAGTAAATAATGTAAATAGCAAAGGTGTTCTCATTCACTGAGAAATGAAATGGGAAGTCAAAATCCTTTTTTCCCCCTTGTGATAAGAAATCTTTTGAAACCCTCTGATGCCATTTCTTATTCCATCAGTATCACATTAACTTGATATGTTGCTGTTAAACAGCCGCACTTAAATACATCAAATGGATTAATGCTGGCACTTTATCAGGTATAGTTTCTGTTTCTGTAACACGTCTCTAGACATATAGAAACTACTTAGAATGAGCGAGGAAGTTTCTCCTCTTGGCTGATTCAGACAACTGCGAGTGACTGGCTGATATTTCTTGAACATGCGGATCAGTGCCAGGCTGGTCACGGCTATGACAGGGCAGATAAGTTAAGTGGACTTTGCAAATTGCTCCAAGTGACATGAGGAAGCACAGCTTCAAAGTGCTCTCAGCTGTGTGGGAAAGCAGGCAGAGGCATAGTGAGGAAGAGCCCACAGACACATTCAAGCCAGCTGCAGTTTTGCCAGGCGTAACTCAACCAAAGCGGAGGTATAATCTCAGCGAGCTGTCTTGCACTGTCTTTGCTTATCTGGTATTGTTCTATGTAAATCCTCAGGCTGAAGGAAAAGGAAGGAAAGCAGTTGCTCACAAGAGAGAGTAACTTCATCACTGATAAAGGAAAGCACTAAAAGGAGTGAATCACTGGGCCCCATTTACAGGGCAGTAAATAAATTCACTGTAGTCACTTGTTACTTATTATTTTAGTACTAAAAGTACGAATGAAAGCTCTTCTCTGTCGCAGTCTCGTTGCTGGTTTCTCCCTTGAGCATGCAGCAGTTTATCTCTGTAGGATAAGCCACTCCATAGGCGGGCAGACAGGCAGGCAAGCTCCCTTCCCTTCCTACCCTTTGGGATTCATGTGATTCCTACCTTAAATATACGACTCTGCTCAAATAACCTTCAGCTTGTGGGCCAGGGCCTTCCTCCCCCTGCTCTCTAGGAACGTCACTAAATCACTGCCAGCCCTGGCACGAAGCCTGGCTCCAATTGTGTCATCTTGGTCTTGTGTCACAAGCTGCTGGGGCCGTGGCGAGGTCAGGGGCTTTGTGGTGGAACAGGAAAGGTTTCTCCAAAAGGAAAGCTGAACCCGAGGAAAGGAGATCCTTCCATCTCCAGACAGATTTTGAGCTCTCTGCCTCCTTGTGTGGGACAGTTAGCAATTTCCTCCCCTCTCAGCTGCTGCTGACACATGGCTGGATGGCTTCCAGCATCGTCTGTGCACATTGTTCTGCGAGTGTTTGTCTTAGCAAAGTGCAGAGCCAGCCGCACCTTGCAATTAATAAATATGTGTCAACACTTGGTGCAAGCCCCATTATTATCATTACCCCAGAATTAGAGGGCTGGCACAGCCACTGAGTCACCCGAGGGCCTGATCCTGCCAGGTGCTCAGCACTCTTCATTTCCACCAGCAGCAAGCAGAAGTGGAGGCCAGGAGGGAATTACAGGATTCAGCTATCTGAGGGGTGATTTTTTATTTAGTCTCAAATTCTAAAAGAGATTATTCCTGTCAAGAGAGAGGAGAAAGGCAAAATTAATAGCCAGGGGCCATCCCCTCAACAGCTATAAAATAATGCCACTCACTGAGCAGCAATGGATCACTGCTGATCTACATCAGCTCAGAATCTGGTGCTGGTATCCATGAAATGGAGATTATAAAAGGAAATTAATTACAGTGAAAGCTAGCCTAAAATCCTGAATACGTGTGCAGGGATTCCCATACTGGTTACAGTGCAGCTGTGGGGGCCTGAGTTGAATTTCTAATCCATCTTGACCTCAGAGAACTCCCCATTTTATGCCTGGAGCAGTGACCCCCTTGGAGCCAGGGTCACAGTGATGTACCTGGAGGGAGGATTTGAATCCTCAGGTCTGATTATGATTTGCACTAATGCCTCTTTTCACTGGAAGTGCTGAGCACTGCTAGAATGAAAAAGAAACCATGCAGGATGATCTTGAAAGGAGGATATTTTCCTGAAAATGCAGACAGGACATGTTTTTAAGATATCTGCACTCTAAAGATGTCTCTTCAAGTTTGGTCCTCAGCTCTTCTTGATTTCAAGAGTCCAACATTGCTCCTGCACCAGTACTTTGCAGAATTTGTAGAAGTGCCAAACTGGGCTCCAGGTACCTTCCTAACCTGAGAAATCCTGCCACCCCAGCAAGCAGGGGATCAGGCTGTCCAGCAGGATTTGGCTGCATCCGAAGGAACGGGTGGTTCTCATCCAAGCTGCTATGTCAGAAGGGTTGAGGGTTGGCTAGAAGCCTCGAAATGAGTAGCTCTTTTACAGAGAGCAGCAGCCTGGGTTAAGGTCAGGTGTAGTGATGCTTCCACAAGTGCCCAGGGAAAGGTGCTTGCTGCCATTTACGCTTTTCCAGGTCCGTTGGTCTGAGCATTCTCACATCACTTAGAGCAAGAGAAGGGCTGGAGTGGACGCTGGCACTGACTTGAACGGGGAGCAATCTATGAAATACGCAAGGATTTCTAAAACAGCTGCCTTGAAGGAGGCCTGCTGCCAAAACCCAGCACAGCCCTAGGCCTGGCAAACGCCACTTGAATAAAGTAGAGGTGTCAGCTCCTCCAGGAAATGCCATTACTCAAGCTGTGGTTATCCCAGCTCCCTCTGCCCCTTCTAATGTATCCTGCAGACGCTGCTACAGCATCAAGGCCCATTGCCACCTGATAAACACCACAGCAGGTGAACTGTGCCCTGGACTGCATTGAAGTGAAGCATCTTCAGGTGCAGCAGGCAATGCTGAAGGCTCATGCTGTGGTTTGATATAGGGGGCCTCTGTTGCCTCATGTAATGCTGCAATCCTTATAAAACAGTTTCTGCACCCCAGTCCTGCCTGAGGAGCACAGCGAAGCAGCAGACATCTCTGCCAGCTGTGGAGCCAATTCTTTGCTTCCAGTCATATCTCCAGCTCATTCAACATTTCTTTGAGAAAGAAAATCCAGGAGTTTGACTCACCATGGATAACTGTTGCTATGAACTGTTACTATTACCTGTCTTGATTATTGTGGAAATCAGCTCCTGCATTAGATGTTGTTAAATTACCTCTTCATTTTCCAAGGTCACACACATAACTTAGCATCAGTGTACCTTTCTATGTAATAATACCAAGAAATGGCTTTTCCTAGATGAACTCACAGTGAAAATTGTTATCCTGGTGCAGGACTATTTTAAGTTATGGGCCCATCATTCCCCAGCCTGATAAGACTGTTAGAAAAGGCTCCTGAGAGCCGTCAGCCAATCCAGAGGACGTGAAATGTTGAATACTACAAAATAATATAAAATTCTGACTTCCTATATGATCAAAGCCAAGATCCTCTGTGAAAGGCATAGAGGACTATCTCATATTTTTGTAACAGCTGTTTGCATTTCAACAAAGCAACCCAAGCATCAGTCAGGTGTGTATGGTTGTGTCAGACCTCCTGAGCGAGGTAGCAGATAAGTGACTTCCTGGAGAGGCTGGGTGCTGCCCTCCATGTCTGTGCCCTCGTGCTCAGCTGCCATCTGCTCAGGAGGGCAGAGTCCTCACTGAGCCTTGGGGTTCATAGCATACCACTATTTAGCCCTCATCATCTCCATTTTCATACCCACAGGGTGCCTAAAAGTATTGAAAAAGCAATCTTGTTTTCCTACTAAAATTTGTCCCTGTCTCTTATTACGACACTTTACCAAAAGCCATAGTCCAGACTTGTTTATATTTGAGCTGCTGCAGCAACAATACTGCCTCTTGTTGCTTATAGCACCATCTAAAATTCTCCAGCCAAAAGGCACCTTTTTTCTTCTTTTTAATTTTGTTTTCTGTTCATAGAGTACCTGGCAAAGTTATATCCTGTAGTAGAATGGGTTTAGTGTGCAATCTCTGTGGTAATGAGAATAGTATTATTATTTTTAAGAGGGAGCTTCTTTTCCGTTGTGTGGTAAGGCAGCAAGAGCAGCCACAGCTGTGAGTTCCTTCAAGCCTCTATACTAAGTTGCTTGTGGCTGATGTTGATTTGTTACTTGTGTCCTTTAATGAGAAGGAAGATTTTCCCAAATCTGTGTTGGCACAGCTGAAATTCTCCATGGTGCCTTCCTGCCTCTGGATCATCTGCTCTTCAGCAAGAAATCAGGTTCCTTCTGAAGATGGAAGCAGGAGGGGATGCCTTGCAGGGAATGCAGAAAGCAGGTCTGCTGCAGATACTGCTCTTGTTTGATCATTACTGCATCACCCAGTGCAGACACAGTGTTTCTGCTTCAGAAGTGAGATACCTGCATCCATCTCAGCATTGCTTTTTGAGACTTCCCCTGACCCTTTGCCTTGGTGTCTGGATTTGGAGAGCCTGTTCTGCACTGGGTCTCAGAGCCACTGGCTTTAAGATCTTGTTTGTGCATTTTGACTACAGGAGCTCATTAAATGAGCTGATTAATGCCTAGATCCTCAAAGGTATTTAGGCACCTAAATCAGGTTAAGCCTATTTGATCCCAGTGGGGTCAGATGCCCCTGTGTTTTTAAGGAGCTGGGTGTAGTGCTCTGGTTCTGGAGGAGGAGGAAGAGGGGGCAAGGAGCAAGAGGTATTTTACTGCAAAGTGTGCATAAAAGAACTGAATAGTGGAAATTAAGGAGCTTAGACCCTGAGTTACAAGTCTTAAGGCCATAGAACTTTTGAAGAATAAATGGTGAAAAGAAAATTATCATTTTCTTCCAGTTTCTCAAAATATACTGGGGCAAACCACACACTTTCCAACAGTGATATGCCTTTTTCATCTTAATTGTTCCTTTTCCTTACTGTTAGTCTGCCCATGACCATTATCCCCTTCAGGCAAGGACTGTGCTCTCCTTCCTGTCCACAAAGTGTTTGGCAGATCCCGAGCAATGAGAATGTGCCTTTCAGAACCAGCCAGGTAGTGCAAGGACTTACACTGCCCTGAAGCCCCAGATAATAGGAAGAGTACAGTATCTTGACTCTGATATTTTTTATTGGCCTTATGTGCTGGTGCAGTGGTCTCAGCTCCTTTTCCTGATGGCTGCTGGCCTCCAGCTTCAGTTGTGATAGGCCCTGATGAATATCTGAATGTCAGGGGAGGTACTGTGGCTGTGCCTGGGCATGAATTCTACCACAGAGTTCGTTTCTTGATGTGGGAACCAGGCTATTTCCCAGGCACAACCACGTGTTGGAAAAGCACTTCTCCCGTTAAGGAGGAGCTGAACCACTACTGGTGGTGGTTTGTCCCAGGGACCCTGTCACTGCAGCTCAGAGGGCTGGGGGTGCTGGCTACTGAGGAGTTGCCCTCTCTTACCTGTGCAAACCTTTCACCACTCTGACAAAGCTCAGTGGTGAAGAGGGTGAGTATTGTACAGCCCTGGCAGACATAAATACGTGCCAGTGCTAATCTTTTCTGAAAACAAATGAACAGAGATGTCTGTTGCTGGAGTCTCTGAGTGTGCATGGACACAAAGTCTGCAGGCAGAAACAACAGCTCCCAACAAGAGCTCCCAGCTTTATGCAAACACATTCCCTTCTTTTGCCAGGCCATGTCCAACCAGAAATGGCTTCTCACCATTCCATGCGAGAAGGAAAGGCAGTGCCCACGGTTCCTGTTGGAGTGGAGCTGGAGGAAGGGATGATTAAGACATGAGAGAAGAAGCTCTGCTCAAAAGGGATTCCCAGCAAGGATTTGGGTGGGATATCTGCCCATGAACGCTGCAGCAGCAGCCGCCTTTCCTGGACCTCCAGAGACACTGGGAGAATTTCCTCTTCAGCTATTTTCAGGCAGCATCTGCGTCTCTCACCAGCCATGGATGCCACAAGGCATGGTGCCAAAAAATCAGCAGCTTGGCAGCTTCTCTACATGGACTCAAGAAATATATTTTGGATTAGCTGTACCATCTGCCTCTCACAGGTGTTCATCTGGGAGGATGGGGGAGGAGAAGGGCACCTGAGGGCACCAGAATCCAACAAAAAGTGTTTTATAGGGCAATGCACATTGTAGCAGCTGGTGCTGGTAGAAGAGGAATAAGGAGGATGAACGGATTCTAATTCCTACCTTGGAAAAATTAATAAAATTTGCAGCCCAGTTTCACTGAATCTGGGCAAATCTGAGTCCTTACCCCTTGATCTGCTGCAAGGGGCCAGAGGAGGTTCGGGGTAAGAATCCCCAGGGTTATGTACTGAAGGGAGGGAAGAAATTTTCTGGATAAATTTGGAGAATAACAATGTGACATGTGTCTTGATTTTGGGTAAGTGGAAGTTTGAGCTAAGCGTTCACAGGCTACAGACTTGGGATTTTTGTCAGCTGTGACAAAATAACTGCTGTCTCTCAGCAGACACCACAAAGGTCCCATCCTTCTTTACTTATTTATGGTTAATCATTAATGTTTTCCTGGAAGTGGAACTCTGTCGGTTCTCACAGAACTACAAAGCCACATTTCTAAACAAAGACCTGATTTGTGAGAAGATGAAACCCTGACAGCAGTGAATGGTTTGCTTTCCACTGCGCTACAGAAACACCGTTTCCTGTCCCTCCCATGAAAAGAACTTGTGGCAGCACTCCCTGCACAGGCTGCACACCCACAGAAACCATGGGCTGCTCACACCAGCAGCACCAGCACCTGCTGCCTGCCTCACCTCTGGGGACACATGCAGGTCAGCAGGAGCTGCAGCTCTCACACCTGCGAGGCTCCGTGTACCACCCATCAAAGGAGGGCGGCTTTCCTGCCTTAAAACTTTTTGCAATCTGTTGCAAAGAATTGATTCCCACAGAGGCAGAGAAACAGAGGCAGGAGGGTATTTCTGCTGCTTGGAGACAACCTGTAATAGGACCAGCATCAGGTAGATCTAGTCCACATCTTCCCTGGTAGATGTTCTTGCTGTTGTCCTTGCTCTGTGTGTTGGACACGTCACAAAAGAACTGGAGAAGGCCACCACCACTCCTTTCTTTGCCCTTTGAACTGGTGGTGCAACACTTCCTTTAAAACCTGCAGAAGGTACAGGGATGGTGCTTTCCACAGTGGCACCTCCACTTCCATTGCCTTCAGAACTGTTCATGGGAACAGGCCAACTTTGCAGGAGCCAATCTTCAAGCTGCACAAACCACAAAAGAATTGCACAGAGGGGAAGAAAAATAAATGCACTCTCAGCTCCTCATGTGCAAGCCATTTTTACACAAGAAGGCAGCACTGAGGTGGTGTGAGGAAAGAGATTGTTGTTTCATGTATTTCTAGATAACCACTGATAACATACATGACTGCAGCTGACCTTGCAATATCATATTGCTGCTTTTATTTTTTTTAAAAGTACAAAAAGGTGAGTTTCAAACAAGATTGGCAGTGGAGAAACAAGCTCACAGCACCTCCAGTAGTGAGGCTGATGACTACAGTATTTTCTTTCAGTATTTCCTGTTCTGTCCTTTATTGTCTGGATCATACACTGTGTCATTTGACTGTAAAACATGGCCCTTCATCATTGGACACATGGTTTCCTAATCCTCTGGACTGAACCACTGGGCCTTCTTTTTCTTCATCTGTGGAGATACATGTAGTATTTTGCAACAGTCCTGCTACCACACATGTCCTCAGGAGGTGCTCCACCTTTGTGGTGAGTTCCTATCACAACACTTCAGGCCTAATTTCAAGTTAGAGCTTCTCCACCAGGGAAACTGCAAACAAATCAGAGTCCTGATCCAGGCAACTTTAATAGGATACTCATGTTGAATAAATACAAGTAATAAGGAAAAAAAAAAAAAGAAAAAAAAAAAGGAAGCTTTGCTCTATCCAGCTAAACCAGGAAAACCTTGACTGAGCTCAGGGAGGCTCATGACATACACTTGGCACATCAGCTATTTATACTTGTAGAGTTCCAACAAGTTCTGGTTTTATTCAGAATGCTAAATAGCATTAGTGTTTGTTTCCTAGTGGGGATTTTCTATTTTTATCACTATTTTTTGTTCTCAAGCACAGAATAAAAATACACCAGGTGCTAACAGCTGTTTATTGGGTATGTACAAATTGGGGAAACTGAGATTCAGAATTGCAATGACTTGTAGATAGGACAGGACAAAAGATACTGTCAGTTGCCTGTGAGTACTCCTTATAAGTCTTTTGATGTGTATACAGTTTAATAAAGGCACTAATATCTTCAGGCACCTTGTTATTTTTAATGCTAATTTTTTGTGTCATTTATTTTTGGGATGAATGTGAGAGAGAGAGCAAACACCACATTGGCCCTTGTGAAAAGTGCCGGCCAGTACTTAATACACGTGTGTCAAGCAGCACAGAGGCAGAAAAACTCACCCAATGTACTGAGAGGAGCTGAAGAAAACTTCTTGTCATTGGGAAGAGAGAGCCACCTGAATGCTGTCATGGTCCTGCCTGCTTTGGATGCTGGAAGGGGTCCTGGTGTGATGCAGGACAGTCTGTCCCAGTTTTGCACCTTGGGCCCGTGCTAGCTATGCCAAGCATCTCAAGACAACCCAACCCACAGTCCTGGCTGGCTCCCCAGACATCTGTAATCATACCTTGTGTCCTCAGGTATTTTATGGTGATCTGTGCCTGATCTTCAGGAGCACCTGTGAGTTCAATTGCTACAAAGCTGGCTTTTACGGAAGTTTTATGAATATATTTTATTTATGAGATTTGCCCTGTATTAGGTTTGCATATATATCAGACAATAAATTGCATAGCTGTTGTGTTGGTCAATAGCATATGTCACTCCAAGGTTCCAGGGCCACCACATGATGTACAGACTGGTTGGGCTGGTTTTAATCACAGGGGAAAAAAAAAGAAAATTGTGTTACAAGGTTCAATGAATAATGAATTGGAGGGCCAAAATATAATAATTGCCAATCAGCAGACATTGTGGAAAGCAGGTCAAGCAAACAGTGTGTTATAGCTATGTAGTTATTTTTACCAGCTGATATGTTTGACATAGTGCTTCATGCCATTTTGTTTAAATTTGACATTATACAATTTCCACAGAGTTAGCCTACAGTGGACTGGGAAACACACTACTAAGAGTTCAAAAAGTAATAATAACTGCATAACATGGTATTGAAGGGCTTCTATCGGGTGTCTGTAAGCATCAACATTAGGATCAAAGGCATTCAGCATCTCTAAAATAATGCCCTGGGAATGAAACTAAAATCACTGCTCATAAAATTTGCAGATGACATAAAGACAATTATTAGTACAGACCACTCACATAAACTGACCAAGAGCTTAGCAGTCCTGGAGCATTCTGACAAAATGTGGGTTTATGCAGTGAAATGTAAAGCAATTCATTTAGCAGTATGGAATCAAGCCAAACTTATAGACTTCATCCTGTAGAAGAATGGATCTGAAAATGATTATAGCAGAAAAGCAATTCAGCATGGACTCCAAAGGCAATTGTGTGATAAAACATGAGCAATCTTACTCTGGGACTTCTAAACTGATGATTACTGCGTAGGATTAAGGAAGTGATTTTCTGGGTAGAACACTGGGGCAAGTTATATTGGAATACAACATCTGGTTTTGGTGTCCTCGGGTTTAAAGGGTATTTGAAACAAATCTGAAAGGAGAGAAATCTTTGCAGCAAGAGATGCAAGGGCTTAGTGCTTTAGCTTGTTGTAAAGCATATGGAAGGCACTGAATTATAGCACAAAGTACCTTTGTTGTAGGCAGAAAACAGAAGTGCTCCCCAGCCTGGTGGAGAAGATTGTAGCGAGGAGTAATGGCTGGAAACTAATGCCAGGCAAGTTCAAATCAAGTAAGTAAGGGGTTTGGTTGGTTTTGGTTGTTTTGTTTTGTTTTGTTTTGGGTGGTGGGGGTTTTTTGGGTTGTTGTTTTGGGGGGGGGAATTGTCGTTGGTTTGAGGTTTTTTGTGTGTGTGGTTTTTGGGGATTTTTGTTGTTGTTGTTTTTGTTTTATTTTGTTTTTGTTGTTTTTTGGGGTTTTTTTGTAGTGAATGTGACCAACCACTGGAACACGTGACCAAAAGGTACAAGTTCTTCTCCGTCTCACGGCATCTTCAAATCAGGCTGTGCCTTTGCCAAATGCAAATTATTGGCTTCATTACAGACATAACTGCAAGGAATTTAATGGTCTGTGATGCACAGGAGGATATGCCAAATATCTAATGATCCATTTTCACCTTAACTTCTGTGCATCAGTGAATCAAAGGAATGGATTCTATAGGATATTGGTACTATAGGATATTGCCAACTGGGCAAGAATGAACTGGTGCTTTTGGCATCTAGGGAGGAGTGGAGGATGCTTCTAACATCCAGAAGGTTGCTGCTTTCGTTATAACTTTATTCTTTAGTAATAGTATTAGAGGGCAAGTAATTAATTTACTTTTGGGTGGTGAGAATTTCCATTGCTAAATTCTTACCTACCAACAGGCTTGGAAAACAATTTCCTTTATTTTCTTAACCCAAAACGTATCCTTTCAGTTTTTGCTTAAACAAATATCTTCATTTGCTTAGCAAGTGAAATAAATAATCTGGGGATTCCCATTATTTGTATTAACTGTGACAAACAGTTAATACAAAGCCCAGTCCAAAGACCATTGAAATTAAAGGGAGTCTCCACGGAGTTATTTGAGGAGAAGTTTTATCAGACTCACTGACATTCAGTCAATCATTATGTAGTTGCCTGGTATCCACATCTGGTCAATAGAATGCACTTCAGCTACTTTGGCACTGATCTGGATGCACACCAGGGAAGCCCATCTACATTGGTTCAAACTCTGCACTCTGTAGGTGTTTTTATTTTTTTAAATAACCACACAACCAGTTATATTTTGCCAAGATTTGGATTATTCTGTAGAAACAGTATCTTTTCCACAATCAGGCAACTGTTTGACTTCCATAATAAAATTTAGTTTCACCATACCAGTACCAAACAATTTTGATTTTCAACTTCCCTAGCTCCCCCAAAAGTGAGACAATATTCTAGAAGACCTGAAAAGAATTCATCCTAATAGCTTTAATTTAGCTCCTATAATAAAAATGTCTTTTTCTAAAATGATCTTTTTTGTCCATCTTACCTGCCTCTCTGTTTCATCAAACCTCTTGAAAACTTGGCCTTTAGGACTACCTGAAAAAAAAAAGTTTAAGTAAAGTACAGCTCTTGGATGTGGGCCATTAGAGCCAACTCTACTTCTGATTATTTCACTGGAAGTGTAAGTCAAATTTTCTCACTACTAATTCAGTAAGGGGTTTTTTTTGTATGTAAGTGGCATTAATACCAAATACTCTACATTAAATGAGTTAGAACACATAGAATAAGGCCCCTATTCATCTACTGGAATTTTCTATCACCCATCTGTTTTTATAATAATGTCCTTGTCCACAGATGATGTGAAAAAAAAGTACATAATGTTCCATGTATATCACTCCAGTATATTGCCTCTGCTAGCCAGCACAGCATCATAAGTAATAATAATAATGACGATAGCAATAGTAATAATAATTAAATATATATGTACTCCCCAGGCAGAAGAATATGTGCCAGTAGTAAGATGAAGAAGGAAATTACCTAATAGGAGGTTAACCGGGTGACAAGAGAATAAGATGGGTGGATCCAGGATACCTGCAGATTGTATATTATAATAAGTGTCTATATAAATACATTTTATTTATTTAGATGGTTTACAAAATTACACATACCATTATATACATTTCATACACATGGAAACTTTTCCCATTCAGAAAGCCTGACACCAATCATTTTATTCTGTGATTAAGAACACCCAGTAACGTTGCTATATTCAGATCCATTCTAAGTAGACCAACTATGCTACTATTCTCTCTAAAAAAACCCCAACTAAACAAAGAAAGATCTATAGAAATGCTTCACTGATGTACTAACACATACTGGGAATATTTTCCCAGCTGGGTATGGTAAACTGTCAGCAGAGAGTAGATACTTTGGGAGGAGGGGAAGATGCAGCGGAAAAGGAGAATCCTCTAAGTAGGAAGCTCATTGTGAAACCGAAAACCTGTGATGAGTTCCCTAGCCTGCCACTGATACCTCGAGGCCATGCAGATAATGTCTCTTTAGTGTCGCTGGTCCTTCTCCAGTAGCCCTTCACCACACAGCCATGTTGGGAGTCTCTCAGATGTGATTGTAATGAGGAACCACATCGAGAGCGAGCGGAGTTAGATACGAGAGACAGCAGGATAATATCTGCCTTTATTAGGGGACAGATACTGCCTTGAAAAGCCAGGACATGGATCCCTGCTGTTAGGATATGAACAGAAGGATTATTAAATGAATGGGTGTCATAACAGAAATAATAACACTGACCTCTAGTTTTCATCAGTCTTAATGTTGTTCCCTCATTATAACAAACTATTTACCCTTTGGCCTCATTTTATGCACATGGGAATGAGATTATTGCCTCATAAAACAAAGGAGCAGTGAGATTATCACTTAAGTAATGGTCCCAAGCATGCTGTTAGCACAGTGTCACGGGCTGTTGCTGTACAGCAGGGCAGCAGAACCCCTTTCATTAGGGCACAGTCCCAGTACCATGGGCAGTGGAGCAAGTAGGAATGTCACAGGGTGAGCCAGCACAGCTTCCTGTTCACCCTCAGAGCAGTCAGCCCCCAGAATTTTATCCCTGCAACTTGTTAAACCTCGGAAAGCCCATAGCCATTTAAAAGTGATAGCTGCTGGGTCTGTGCCAAATTGCGTTATCAGTTCTAGATAGCCGATTTTTCACACACACATACACACACGCCCCACCCCACCCCCTTGGTATTTGATGATAAAATGTTTGCACACTGTTACATGGGGAAATACAGAGCTCTTGGGGGGAAAAATGGAAAGAAAAAAGGCCTTGATAATTTAAAAGCTGGCATTTCAGAACGAGAATGTCAAGTAGTTTAGATCTTGTTGACGTTGAACCCTGGGGCTCTTCCTCTCTCCTTTTAATTCATGTTTAAAGCAGGCACAGTGATCCTATGTTAAGGGCGTGTAGTCAGATACCTCTGCTGGGGATTCTTCTGACCAGCTTCAAGCACACAGCAGTGACTGAAGTCCATGGAGACAAGGATCTGTGGATATAATACTTGCATTGTCTACACTTTCATTTCTGCCATACACTGGCCCCTCTCCTCCTCTGCATTCATTGTCACTGTTACATTCATCTGGGGAGAGAGGCCAACGTAGGCTGCATATTTAATAATCATTCTTACCTGCTCCTCTTTTTGTTCTTCGCTCTTGTTCTTTTCTGCACATGGAGACAGAAAGGCAGCAGCATATCAGTGCAGAAGTACTTACACAGTGCTTTTTTTATCCACAGATCTCCAAGTGCTCTACAAAGGTAAGTGCTAATACAACATTTATCATTCCTGTTTTTGTCGAACCAGAGAAGTGATGCTCAGAGAGAAGCTGAAGGGCACACAGCAGGCCAGTAGGAGAGACCTTAGAGTTTCCACAGTTTTATGCTATGTGCTTCTTAAGCCAAGAAACCTGGTGGAAAGGCCTCTCTTGTCCATAATCAGAGAACTTTTGACCAGCAGAAGATATCCTTGTTTTAATGGGCAAGCCAGCACAGCACAATATTACTTCTACTGTAGCAATAGGGTTACTTTCTTCTCAGACTCTGCAAAGTGTGAGTTTTCCTTCCTAATCACTGCTTTCTGTGGAGATTACCATGCTGATGGGGTAAGCAGGCTGCACAGAGTGCATAGGGATTAGGAAATGAATATATGCATCAGGAGATTTAGAAGAGGTCACTAAACCCCTGACTATTAGCAACTACCTCTAAACAGCCCTGCCTTCCAAAGCTCGGGCCAACCACCCTGGGTAGGCAGAGCTTTCCTCAGTTACACAGACACAACAGCAAAATTTTGATTTGCCTGAAAGTAGTGGTGTCTGTATAACATCATACCACTCATTTCTTGATCTTCATTTCAGCTTTGTGTACCTTCTGACAACAGTTATAAAAATAAAGTCCAGATTTTTTTTTTAATTGCTGTTGAGGATGGGAGTCTGGATGTCTCAGGGATTAGGTAA
Organism: Nicator chloris; assembly: GCA_013400495.1. Classification (NCBI taxonomy): domain Eukaryota; kingdom Metazoa; phylum Chordata; class Aves; order Passeriformes; family Pycnonotidae; genus Nicator; species Nicator chloris. Next base: position 68,232 of record WAAE01022137.1, read on the forward strand.
TGGGAGAGACAGTCTTTGGCTTGAAGTCACCCATTCAGCTTTGGTCAGGTCAGCCGTGTGTTAGCATTTATATTGTCTGCAATCCCAAGTACTGAGGAGTTGGTGGTCCTGTTCTGATGTGCACCTCAAAAGGAACATTTCACTTTGAATGCGAAGAGCATTTATCAGCAACAAGGCTGAGGACTACATGAGCATTGAAAATGAAGCAGACCTGAAATTTCTGGGCTGTGCCAGTATTTGAGTTCACAGGAAGAAGCTGTGGATAATGCTGCACATCTCTTGCAGGTAATAGATCTAGGGAAAAGTCTTCAGTGCAATCCATCTAACACCTTCTCAAAGGTGGTATTGTCACTTTAAAAGAGGGTGAACATTAGTATTGTTTTTCTTTGATAACTGAAAGTTTCAGTAGACTCAAGATTTAACCAATCACTTTTTGGCTCATACCAGCATATGAACTTCATGTAATTTTGTATATTATTATCTCCACTGAAAATATTCTGTAGTTTCTTTTTCCCCCCTGGCAAAAGTACAATATCTATAGCACACTACTTGCAGCCACTGCCAGTGCCTTGGACAGTTGTGAGGGGGAATGTGAATTAGAAGTGGATTTGAAAAAAAAAATGCTTTCCTTAACGGTACCTTTGTAACTGATTAGATTTGGTAATGGACTTGCAAATGAAGTTTAAACATTAATCTAAGAGCTCAATTAGGTAGGGTATTATGGTGCAGCAGAGATTTTCTCCATTCCCCAAGCAAGTGAAAAAAACCTTGGAAATTAAGACAAAATCATCTTCTCTTCTTTCTTGTCTTTTAAGAGGTTTAACAGAGGTTGTTACTGAATTAATGAAATATTATTGATTCATATATCCTTTCTACTAAGTGAAAGAAAAGGGATATCACTTATAGTTCCTGAGCAGCTTCATACTGCAAATGGCAACACCACTGCAGCCCCATAGGCCTGCAAATCCCCAAACAAAACTGACCTCTCTGGAGGTCACATCAGTGAGCCATCTGACTTTTCTGAATAATCTCTTCAGATTTAACATTGCTCTGGGAGTCATAAAGTACCCTTTTCAGTATGACCAAGTCACTGGACCCCATAACGTTTGCTCACAAAGGTGCAAACTCAAAAGTTGCCCTTCACTGCATATTTAAATGGGAATTAAGCGTATCATTAAAGTTAAGTGCGTGCTCAAGTACTGCTCTAAATAGAAATGCTTTCCTGAATCCGGAATAGCGGCAAAGAGTAATTCCTTCCACTGCAGGTTTTGCTGGGTGGAATGGCATGACCTACATTATGTGGGAGGTCAGATTGGATGGTTGGCTGTAGTCATCCAGTTTGGATCTCCAGCTTGTTAATAGGACACATTGTTGAACAAATACCAACTTTCCAACTGGATTATGTCCAGCAAAAGCGAACAGTGTTTAGAATTATACAAAGGAAATAAAGACAGGCTGGGGTAATTAAACACAGGGGAGACTTTTTCCATTCACAAGCCCTAGCCATCAATGTTTTGAATAACTTGTTCTATTAAAAAGCTATTTTTCTACAATATATTTGAACAATCCTTTATTCTGCTCATTCTATTAAGGTTGCTCTAAAATTATTCCACTGAGTATTGCCAGCAGCTTTGAGAACTTTAGCACACAACATTAAATAGAAAAGAATAAAGACTTGGCTAAAATAATACATGGCAACTCTCTTAAAAGGCACTGTCAAGGCATTTTATACACCTTTGCTTTTACTCTGCCTTGTTTATAATATTCCTCTGAGAAGCCTGAAAATTCCTGGCTCTTCCCACCGGCATTTGATCCCTTACACTGTGAAAATAGACATTGTCTTCAGTGGCAGTGGGAGTGAGCTCTTTCCTCTTAAGAGTCTCAGCTTACTGGACTGGATCAGTAGTGAAGGTGTCCCAATAATAATTCCTTTGCAGCTGTGTGGTGAAAGGAGCATCTGGGCTGACAGCCTCAGCTGCACCACTGAGTTAGAAGCCTTTGCTGGGTGGTGCTTTGAAGTAGGGAGTTGTTTGCCTCTTCAGCCACCTTCTTGCACTCTAGTGCTTTTTGCAACACATCCATCACAGCTCCTCCATCTCACTGTCACTTGGCTGCCTGAAGAGCAGCAGGAACGTGGACCAAAGTGACCAGGTACTGATTCAGTTCTCTCTGAGGTAGCACCAACACTCTGCCAGCTTTAATTACATGAAAAATATTAGTTTAGTAACGTGGGGGCTTTTTATAAGCCCTTCTCATCTGTGCTGGCATCCGTCAGGAGGATATCAACAAGAGCTAGTGAGGCCTTGCTCAAAGTGCAACCTTAATTCCTTTTCAAATCTCCTAACAGAGTGTAGATGTCACTACAGAACTGTTGCCTGTCAGCAGTCAAACAAAAGCATGCTGAAGTAGTACCTAGGACTAGCTATTAAAAAAGCTGCTTTGATTAGTTGAATGACCATCATCTCATCTCCCAGCATCCTCTTTCCTGTTTCTCCACTGCCTTCTCACCCAGACCTGGAACCATTCAAAGTGACAGTTACTGGTGACAGAACCCTGCAAGAAAAATATTAAAATCCAACCCAGGAATGCCCCTGGGCATTGGAATTTCTTGAATTCAGAAGGAAAACCAGGGCAATTAAGATTCCACAGCAATATGGGGTGGGGGTCGGAGGTATTTCCATCCCATTTCACAGATCTCCCGAGAGCAAGGCTCTCTACCAGCATTACATCACACATCTTTGAGAAGAACAGCAACAGCTGTTTAATAGCACTGTGTAACACTTCCTGACAGCTCATGACAAAATGGGAAGTGGAAATTGGACCTTTCTTTTTCAAAGATCATTGCTACTATTTTACCCACCAATTGTCTCTAATGAATTGTGTGATTCAGCCCCAAGAGAGCTTGCTTGAAGAACTGTTCTCCCCAAGAGAGCTACTGTGAAAGCACTTTTTGATAGGTTTTTCCAGATTTGACAATTTCCTTGACATTAAACCCCCTCCCTCTCCCTCTCATGAACCTGTGCATGAGTGTTGCTCACTCTGCTTTCCTTTCCTTCCATCTTTCCATGAGAAGGATTAAAAGCCTCTGTGCAAAGATATCAATGGAAGTTTTGTACCTCAAATGCAGTTCTACTTAGATGAATATTTGAGGGAAGCCTGAAGTACTTTTTCAATCTTTGCCTATCAGTTGCATTTTGGAGGTGCTGATTGACTCTGACCTGTCACAGACAACAGATATTTAAAGAGAAACAATGTCCTGTTTCCTTAAGGCTCTTGGTTTTCAGAGTATATCAGTCCTTTGCTTGAGGTGGTGCAAATTTCCACTTTGATACATTTACAGTGTTTTGGCCACACCAAGGTCTTGCCCCTTACCTTTTCTTTGAATAAGCCTCGTGTCATCTCTTTCCCTCAGAAACAGAGCTCAGACTCTTGCCTTCAATACGAGGCCCAACAAACAGCTTCTCATGAGATGGGAGGTTGTGCCCACCCCCTTGGCCAGTTGTCCAAGGGAGGCAGCATGACTGATGGTCAGAGCAGGTGAAGCATGGTACCCTGCTAGCAGGGTCAAACACGTCCGAGCAGCTTTCTGTTCATGGGATCCTTTTGAGACAATGTGGCTGAGATTAATTTTAGTATATTTGATTCAGAACACATGTACAGAGTGGAATTTTTGTCTCCATACCTGTATTGTTTGTATGTATGCATTTATATATATATATATATATGTGTGTGTGTGTGTGTGTGTGTGTGTGTGTATGTATGTATGTATGTATATAGTAGGTATGTTGCCTTGGTTGGCTGCTCTTCAGATTCAGGACACAAAAAATTCAACAGTTTCATAATTCACTACTCACATTCACAGACCTTTTCAGCCTCCTACACCATAACCACTCTCTATGTTTTGTAAGATCAGATGACAAGGACCACTGACTCATAATGGTGCCTCATAACAATGAGTATTGAAGTTGGACATCGTATTAGAGTGCAAAATTGCAGACAATAATCATGGCTCAAAGCATATCTCTGACATAAGCATAAATATTGCTCATTAAATATTATGGGAGAGGAATATAAAAATCTTACTTGGTCTCTCATTGAAGCAGTAAACAGCACAGCCAAAGCACTTGCTACAAACAGCTCTGTAAATCTTTATATAACATATGCCATCCAGGAATGAAGAATTAGTTTGTCTTCCTGTTCATCTACATTTTGAGGAAAGATACAAGCTCCTGGGAAACCAAATCTAAACCTTTCCAGAGGTGCTCAGCCATGGGAATCTCAGCATCCTGTTTGAGACATCAGAAATTCTCCCTATGACTGGAAAGCACAGCTGCTTCCAGTAACTAACACATATAAAACATGACACCTTCATCCTTTCTAAAGCAGATCCTATGCTAAAGTCAATGAGAATTCAGCATCTGTATCAGTAGTCAAAATAAGGTCTCCATATGCAGTTTTCAAGTCAGATGCCAGCAGGGATTTTCTTCTCAGGGATATGCCCCTGGATGTAAAAAAAAAAAAAAAAAACAGTTTTAAAAATCACACTAGCACTTTTGTTAGTTACATCTGAACAAAACCCGTATATGCACCAAGTCAAAGGCTTAGGATCAAAAATGTTCATTTTGGATAGTGTTAGTTCACTGGAAGCAAATGAATACATTCAAAACCCTAGTCCAGGCAAGATAAACCATAACATAGCACTTTCTGAGCTGATGAAACTGAAGCCTTGCAGACAAAGCCAGGCTTCAGACCAGCAATCATCTCCATGAAAGCGGGCAGGCAGTCATGTGCTGCTCTGCCTGCACTCCAAGCCAGCCAGATGTGAAGCAGCCAAGAAGTCCTAGGGAAGCATGTGTGTTGGATGCAGTGTGTCATATGTGCTCTTGATTAGTTTTCCATTTCCACTCTTGGAAAACATCCTTGTCCATATGTGGCTTAATTATGTGTCACATGCTCCTCTTGCAATCAAGAAGCAATATCAGCATTTTCCTGCAGCTACAGAAACACCTTTACATCTTATAGGTCGGCATCTTTTCCTAGAGCAGAAGGGGGAAAAGGAAAGGAGAAACAAGCTTACTGAAAATGTTTCTTAGATTTAATCTTCTTACTGGGAGCTATGGTCTTACAGGTAAATAATTAATCCACAAATATCACATAGGTAGCTGACATAGGGCTCCTAAATTTATACTGACCACATAAAAAGTACAAGGTAGTGAGGGATGCAAAATATTTACTGTAGCTTCAGTAGTCAGCACTTTTAAAAATCAGGCCACTTGATATAGGCAGCTAAACAGGCACATTGGAAATGGTTTGCCTTAATTAGTTCCCCAAAGTTACATAGATTATTAGAAAAATAACTAAAGAAGCATTTTTATTCAGGAAGCAAAATTTAATGCAGCGTTAAACTATTAAGCGTAATTTGCATGAATCGTTGTGTGCACACACAACTCCCTCTGTTTGAACTTTACAGCCTTTCTGGATAATATACTAGTAATAATGTTCCTCTCGTAATACTCGTTACATTTCTCTTGCTTTGGGGGATATTAAGTGAACTCTTTTGTAGGTAAAATGACAACTGCAAATGAATGGTAAGATTGTGTAGCTGAGTGGATAAAATACTTTAAAATATGGCACTATGATAAAGACACCTCTGCAAAGGTTGCAAATCATTTTTCATTTTAAGGTCAGCGTTCATGATTCCACTAACATTTTTAGATAGGTTTAAGAATGAGGTTCATTCTGCTTAAATGTATCACAGGGCTGTATCTGTAGAAAGCTTTCTGTGCCTGCAGAGAACCTGCTCCTTTTCCACAGCAAGGGAGGATGCAACCCTCTATCTGTGAGAGCTCATCAGGAAATTATTTAATTTGGCACTATATATTTTGATCTGTCTAGATTCTTTCTCCTCTAGGTCAAGAGGTAAGCTCTTTTTTACTAGTCATAGGCTCAGCTTGCACTAATAATGAGAGTCATGAGCTTATAGATAAGGAGGGGGATATTTTACCTTAAAAAGCTACCTCATGAGAGATTGCTGGATATCATTTTGGGAATTTTCATGGATTTTATACAGGAGAATTATGCAGGCACTTAGGGGGGCCATAAAAGAAATCTCACTCCAATTTATCACTACAATATTAGGAGATGAACTTTCTACAGGGCTGTCTGCCGTAGGAAAACATCTGCACACTTTAGAGATGAGCTCAGTTGCAGTACTGCACCAGCAGGCTGTGCACGGGGACAGGCAGGGATGGTCCTACCACCATGAAAACCTGCTCTCACTACTGCTGTGAGGCCAGCACAGGTTTTTCCTTGTGGCTTAGATCCATAGGAACTGATGTTAGGTTTGTCTGGACAAATGTGTTCTGAAAGCTGCAATTTCCTCTGCATTCTCGGGGAGAAATGTCTTTAGGCAGGTGCTTTGACAGGTTAGGAATTTTCCCCAGATTCCGCCTGCAGTTGACTTCTCAGAGAAAAGAGTAAAAATAGGAAAAGCAAAATAAGTAAATTGTGGTGCCCCCAAGTTTGAGAGGAATTCTTCAGAAAAGCATCCTAACTTTGAGAAGCTTGATGTTAACTTGGGCTGAGCCTGGGGTCAGGCCAAAAGGTGTGGCAGGAAGTTTGTGCATGAACCCAAATTCTGCCCCTATTGCTCCATGTAACAGCATAGACTTGAGTACCCTTTTCTTGAATTCATACTCTAAAGGAGAGTTTGATGAGTCTTGTGATTTTATGTTGAGACTGGTAGCTGATGCTTTTCTGTCTCACTTCTGGAAACAAAGACTTTTCCACTGGCATGGGTTTTGCTTTCTTCACAGAGAGGAGTGCTAGGTCTCCTAGCACACACACAACTAAGTTCAGTGCCAGAGTAAGTGGGCACAACCTTTGATCACAGCTGAACTGAGGAGCCTACACGAGCTGTGAACCTGTCCCAGTCTACCAGAGGAGAGGCGTTATTGACTACTGGGAGCATCTTACTCATCACTGCTAGCACCATAAATATATATGAAGATCCACCCTCTCCATCACTTCCCGGCAGCTGCATTGCCTCTCACCTCCCCTTTAATCTAGTTTAATTCTCCATCCTAACCTGAACCCCAAGATAAACCCCCTTACTCCCTTTTTTTGTTTGTTTTTTTGTGGGCGGTGGGGGAGGAGGTGCGGAGAGGAGAAAGGCCCTGTGGACATCTCAGCCGCAGTGATGATTTTGCAGCGTTGCTAAATTAATTCGCCGATTAAAGGCGGCGCGCTGCGAGCTCCCCCTCCTGTCGCCGAGACGCCGCCGTCCCGCCCGACTCTGCCCGGGGCGGCTCCGGCTCGGCACCCGTGCTACCGACAGCAGGGCAGGAGGATGCTGAAGAGCGGCTAATTTTGAAGGAAAACTCCTTGGCGCCGCCAAGGGAGGTCTGGCACTGAAAAAAAACAACCTGGCATGTTGAAAAGTAAAGCAGCTTTATGTTGTACACTAGAGCCTTCATGGGCTAGGGTGATAAAATTGTCTGGCACAGCATAACACTAGCCTTTGCCAGGACATCACTTATTTTATACAACTGCGTCTTTAAGAAGGAAATAAATGCTAAAATTACAAGAAAATCCCTTGTTCCTTTGCAATCTCTGTATCTTCCTTTGTCATGGTTTAACTCAAAGGGCTTGGGATATAAGAAGGAGAAAACAGAATTTTTCAGAGGCTGTAAGCCTGCCCCTGAGTCACAGAAGAAGAGTGAATGCAGACTAATATTGAGAGAGGGCACGACATGCATTATAGTCAGAAAAATTTTGTGCAAGTTCTCCCCATCTATGCATTCTAGATGCAGTGTTTCTCTGCAGAGCAGGAGGAAGAGCAGAACTTTGCATAGGCGTGAGGGATGGAAGAGCCAGATCCAGAAGTGCATCTGCTCTGGATGCTACTGAAGCTCATTTCACACGGAGTGTCATGAGAGCATTTCAAGAAGGAATTAAGTTTTGCAAGCAAAAGCTGTGCTGAGAAATCATCACCAGTCAGTGTTGCCAGACAACAGGCAATCACTGTGGATCTACCCTTGGGTCTGATGTGGTTTAGAGCCTAATTACACAGTGAAGCTGAACAGAACAAGTCCAAGAGCTTCCTCTCACTTTTCCAGAGGTAGGGTATATTCTGAAGAAACTGTGAACCAGCTACTTGAGGTGTGTTTAAAAACCAGAGAAAACAATCATTAGGAGGTGGGGGAGTAAGGGAGGAATTGGATTCAGGCCCCTCTTGAATATGAGCTGAGAGCTGTAGGCTAATAGGGAACAAGAGGAGCTCCATTTGAGGTGAAAATGAACCCCAGGCACAGGACAATTTCACCTGTGTCCTTTTGTGACTTCTCACTCCTGACAGGCCCTGGAAATGAATGGAAGATGGTCTAAGCCATTGGACTTAGATGGGGTGCTGACACACAGGGAAGCAGGCTGGGGAGAGAGGCTCACCCCTGGAACTGAAGTGATTCATTAAAACTCTGCAGAGAGTACAATGAGTCAAGCAGCTGCTCATTTAACACTGGAGGTGGGAGTAAAGAATGCAGTACTTCATTTGTGGGCTTGCACTAAAGCCTAAGCAAAGGTCTGAGAGACAGTAATGTGTCTTTGCACAGTTTGCAGCCCAGCCGGGGAAGTCTGGCACAGCTCAGGTACCACTGGGTAGATGTTTTCCAAAAAATCCAACTTCTGGCCTCCCCACTCCCATCTCTAAAATCCATCAAGGCCATTCATAGATATAAACTGTGGAGCACAGTTAGACCTTGGGACAAAGCAGATCTGTACTTTTGAGCAGAGACTGTGCCTGTATTGTGGGCTGCAGCTGTGAGCTGAGAGGTATGTCTGTGAAGCAGGGCAGAAGGAGATCACCACACAGGCAGAGAGGAACAGAGCTTTACACCTGGTGTAAAGGCTTTAGTCCTTCCCCGACCAGGGGACCAGGTGGATTTAGAACAGCCATAACCTTTACTGGGCAGTTGGGGTGGGTGAAGATGCTTGTGAGTACCCCTGCAGCCTTTTCCCCTCTTCCTTCCCAGTATTTTCACACATGCTGGAAGCACATCACATATGCCAGGAGGGATGATGGACAGATTAAATTCTCACCCCCGTGAGCTGCTTCAAAACACCTTTAAACCACAAGACTATTGAGAGTATTCTTAGTGAGAGCCAGACCCTTCCTTTTAGTCAGAACTTTACACAAGGCAAGTTTGCTGGTTTCAGTTGGACACTAGTGTTACCTACTGTGGTTTCTAAAAGTAAATCAGAGTTTTAATCTTAGAAATAGGCAATGAGGAAACCTTCCAGCCATCAAAGTGAGGTTTGACTCTAAAAGGAAGAAAGAACCCGGTTGTTCATAGGCAGCTTCAGAAATCAAAGAAGCCAGAACCTCCACTTCCCCAGCCGCCACCCTGCCAGCACTGCCTTGGCACCAGGCTCCTCTTCTGAAAATGTGAGTGGGTGGAGTTGTATTTGCAGGCTGGAGGGAGTTCCTGAGCTGACACACTGCCAGATTTGGGCCTTGTTAAATGTTGCTTTCGCTGTCATATGCTGAGATTATAACAGGAACATTTTTAATAACGAGAGGGGGGGAATTAAAAAGAGGTTATTAGATTAAGCAGCAACCCTGAAACAATCTGTATGTCACAGTTAAGAGAGAGAGATCTGGAAGATTTGCCAAGTTCAAAGGTCTTCATTATTCATGTTCCAATAGCTGACTTGATGGATTGTCTTTAGTCTGTATCCCTTTATTCCTTCCATCTCTCCTGAAGACAAATGCTTAAGACAAATCTCTAGATGGAGGGATAGCTTCTGTAATAGATTATTTCTTATTACTTAGAAATTGGTTAATAATTTACTAATTCAATTTCACTGCTCCATCCCCCACTTCAATTAATCTTTAGAATATAGAGTAAATGCTGTTCTTTGTTCTTCCAGTACTAATGAAGAAAGAAACTAATGAGGAGACCTGGCCTTGATACCTTCCTAAAGATGATTTAGCTGCATAGTAGTCAATTTTTTAAATCTCCCTTTATTTACTTCTACTTCTTAAATACAAAATCCATCCATAAACCTGAAAGTTGTACAAGCTGGTTATGAGCCCGGTTTCAAGCATGCTACACAAGTCTTACTCTAGGAAAATTCCATTTCCTGTCAGTGTTACAAAAATCATGCACATCTATTCTTCTCCATCTTGTAGATAAATATGTTATACAGATACTTTATACATAAATAAAACAAGATATAGCAACTTCTGTACAGCAACTCAAACTCCTGTCTACCACTCTGGGAAGGTGTTTTAAGATATAGCAGATGTAGAGAGTAATTTGTTTCTAACAAATTGTATCTGTGGCTCTGTGGCCATTATGCATTTCAAAGAGATTATTTTTAATCCCATCTGTCAGGAATTACACCAGCATTGTCAATTCAGCTTCCTGATATCCTTTGCAGCCCTGTTTCCTATAAATCTATTACCTTTGCTTTCTTACTTTTCTTCTATTGTTTTTTTCCTTACCGAATCCCCTCCATCAGCACTCAGAAATGTTTCCAGCCCTGCCCATAACAGCGTACCCAGGGTATGCAAGAGTCTGTGATTGATGGCTGCTTGTCTGCCAATGCACAGGTGTGAATTAGGAAACCAGTTTGGACTCCAGCCAACAGACTTTTGTTCTTGCAGCATGTTGTGTCATCAGTGGCAGGGGTTTGGACATAAACATTTAGGGCACCAAATGACACATTCTAGTGTCCAGATACTTTTTGCCAAGTGGCAATTCACAGCTTGGGGAGGACTCAAAAAAACCAACAAACAAAAAACCCCCAACCAATCTGTCAAAAAAACTCCAAACAGCAACATATATAACCTTACTTCATGTAGCTGCCACTGATACTGGAAGCAAACAGCCTTTTTGCCCACATCTCCAAGTTTGCTTAAGCCTGTTCAATTACAGAACAAGGGTAGTATATTAAGTCATTTAATAGATGAATGAAAATACTGTCCATGCAATGAAGGGGAGAAAAGCTGCTGTTGATCATGGGAGAAATCCTATCAGTCAGGCCAGGGCTCCTCACAGCAGGCTCTTGGCATCCTTTTCCCCATGAACAAGAGCACTCAGACCTGTGTCTGGGTCTGCTTCTGAAGGCTGGGTAAGCAAGCAGAGGCTGGAAGGCTACATCCAGGTCTGTTACACGCCAGCAGCAGTCATTAGTTTTTTTGTCTTCCTATAGGGGTGGGAAATTCCCTGTGCATCTTATTTTCTACTTTGCCCTTGAGCATAAGAGAGGGAAGGGCTTGCTGTATGAAATTTGCTTAACAGATTCCTAATTCTACTAAGCAAACACATCTACACACCACAGAGCAGCCCCACAAATATATTAGAATTGTGAATTGTCCCAGATCTTTGGCAGTAGGGGAGTAAGATTTTCCAAGTGACTGAGTAAATTGATGCCTCTAAAAGCAGCGTAAACTGATCTATTGGACTATACTCTGAGCTCCCTTTATTCCAGTGTAAATCTGGAGTAAACCTGCTGAACTCAATAGAGTTATTCCAAGGCAAAGACAGAATCCTTCTCTTCACTTTTTTCCGTTACTGTGCTGCCTAATCCCGTAGCCGCAACGAAACTGAAAAATCTATATATACAAACTCCATTGGCCAGGCTATCTTATTGTGAAACCCACAGTATATTCCAACCTTATAAAAAATCATTCAAGTGTGACACTGTCCCCTCTCTTGCTTTTTTGATAAGCACAGAGGAAGGGCTGCCAATAGCACAGAAACCGGAAGACAGGAAAATAATATTTCACAGCAGTGGAAAAAACATAACGCAATGGATATTAAGACAGGCAAATTAAAGAAACCCACAATACCTGGGTAACACATCCACAACATACGGCTACAGCACAGATGTTAAGGCAACTAAAGGATTCCCCCAATGGCAATCTTTGAGTTGCAGAAAGCAGCAGAATTTCCACTAATGAGTTGCTTCTAAAAATCGGCTCCTATCCAATGGCCTAAACTGAAACATATAAAACTAATGAAAAGAATCTTGTTGACTTCATCATTCAGTACATGAGGCTCGATGACTTTGAATAGAAGGCAAACTGGTGAAATATTGACATTTTAAATAAACCCTCCACTTCTCAGGTTGCAGATGATTGTACTGCATTGTTTGTCCTGTGTGACACTGTACACTTAGTAGGGTGAGTGTCATCTTTCTGTGGCATGGACAAAAAATAAACGGGCATCTTCTGAGATTAGCAGATGTTTAAAGCAAAACTAATGGCAGAGTTTAGAAGTGGCATTGGAAAGGTACTGTCTCTGCTATTTGAAAAATCTCCAAGTTCTTTGCCAACAAATTCCTAGGAAAAAATGGTAATACTCCATTTCCTTATTAGCTGTTTTTTAAAAATCGTATTAATATGCCTTTCATATCAGCCTACGCTGTAAAGACTGCCTGTAGTTTCAATACACAAATTCTGAGATCTGAAATGCAAATTTCATTTTTGAGGACATGAAAATTTATGCGCAAATCTTCAAAGAGCAACTCTCCTTCTGACTATACCTAGCAGAGGAAGTACTCTTAACATCTGTTGTTCAGTGTTTTTTATATTTTTTTTTCAACCTCAGTTTTGGAAACAAACCCTTTCAGGGTGTGGTACAATTGCCACCCAAAGTGCCACAGAGCTGTGCAGTTTCACTGACACCTAAAACATTGTATTCTCTGTAGGAGGCATGTTCTTCTGCTTTGTTCTAAGCATACACATCACTGGATTCTTACTAGACACGTCTCTGGGCTGGGAGACATCTTACTACAATAGATTTATTTCTATGAAAATATCTATTGACTTGGGGTATGCTTCAAAAAAAAAAAAAATAAAGGAGTTGAAGCCCTTGAAACAGGAAATTCTGCAGTTATGTTATTATGTCCTGTTCATATGGTGGTAATGCCTGAAGCCCAGTTATGCTGTAGGAATGAAAAGTTGGTGTCCAGGGGGCTCCTATTTGTATCACATGAACAGATGCAAGAGGTAGTGGTTCTCAAACTGTAGGCCTCCGTGGACCTGAGAGGCTGTAGAGCATTTGCTGAATTACTGATCAGTCGAGAGAAAGCTGCTTCCAGAGACAGTTGCAAGGCCCTCCAAGGAGCAGCCTGGAAGCCTGGAAGAAACAGGAAATACAAAGAAGGACCTCAGGTAGTGAGGTTCCCATTTACTAGGGAAGGAATGGGGGAAAGGAATTAATTGACCATTTTGTATGCCTGGAGAAGATGGGAGAAAAAAAATCTGGCTGACTGGACATACTGGCCAAAACTTAGGGAATCACTTGCAGAGAGTTAAGTAAAGAGAAAAGGGAGAAGAAATTGAAAAGGTAAAAAACAATCAGAGAACCATGGTCATACAAATATGGAGAAAGTGCTTCAGGCTATTGGGAGAGGGAAAGAAAAGAAAAAGTCAGAGGGGTAGGAAAGCTACAATAAATTCTTTGAGAAAGAGTTGCAAACACAGCATTAAAGGAAGCTCCTCCAGTTTTAACTCAACAGAAATGTTGAATGAAGAGACTGGCAAAGAAACTTCATTACACCATGGATAAATTTTTCTAAAGCATGTCTGTGCAACCAAAGAAGTTGTTATTTTATATAATGTTATGTAATTATACAGTACCTTGTGTGAACGCTCTAGAAGTGAACCTTTTTCCAGTTTGGACTTATATTGGTGTGGAAAGGCTATTAATTGAACCAGAGACAGTATTTTTATGGTGGGACGGGAGTTCACAGGTAGGGTTATGCTTGTTTAACTATATCTGTATGGTTGTATTGATGTGAAGGGTGAAACATGTCTGTGTGGATAAAGTGTGAGCTATCTAGCTGCCCTTCAGGCCATAGAGATGATGTTCTTTAGCATAGCAAGAAGTCGCATTTCAAAGACACCTTTTCTGATGGTATGGGAACAGAACAAAACAGCACAAGGTTATTTAACAACAACAAAAATGTATTTTTACAGGTACTCAGAAATGTTTAGGTTTCCTAAGCTTATACTTCCATGTCAGCAATTGCTGAATATGCTACACGGAACTTTCATGACCATGAATGAGAGAAGGCATAATGAAAGTGTTACGTGTGAAGTTTTAGTCCATGCTGTGAACACTTCTATAACCTTTGGCGTAATCTAAGAGTTATCATGGTCTATATCAGGAAGAAAAAAATAGACAATAATGTTTAACCTGGTCTAGTATTAAGGGTTCTCTAAAGCTGGAATTTTTAACAACTTACACTTTTTGTTTCAATTATTTACATGGGAAATGAAGAATACTTTATCACTCAATAAAGATGAAAAACTATATGATTCAGGTGTTAAATATAAGTGCTGGTTAACAATCAGATTCGTGTTCTATTCTTTGCTTTCATGTACTGGTCAGACAAAAAGAGAAGAAAAGAATTGCAATACACTGGTTTCTCAAGAATGCAGCATCAGGGATCTGTAAAAGTCTGAGTGATTCTATTGCTTCCTTTTGAAGGCTCTGATAATAAGAAGGCCTAGGGAGAAAAATTGCAGTTGAAGACCATTGAAGTCTTGAACTGTAGTCAAGCCACAGAGTGAAATTAGTGAGCCCTGAACACCTCTCCTGATCCTTCTCTGTTGAGAAGAACCTTTGTTAGATGAGGAGCCAGAGGTTGAAAGACTCAATTTAAATCCTCACTAAATACATTTTCTAAGAAGTTAGGACATGTACATTTTTTTTCCTCACATGGATTTAGAAATCCACAGAATTGTAGCAGATGGGAAATCTCTCATTTTTTAATAGAAAGAATAAACTAGAATATTACCAATTCAGTGTATGAGCAAGCAAAGCAGAATTTCTTGTACTAACCCATCTGAACAAGACAGACACTTACTCTGACACTGAGAAAAATTTGAAAGTGCATAAACAAAGGACTGTAGGTGTAAATATTATTTATAAAGCGAGAAGCCCTTTTATCTCAAATACTAGGAAAATTACTTTGTCCACTTATTACTGACTTCTTAAATACCCCATTCAGTACAACTGACTGACATTTTATATGTCTTATTGCAGATCTGCATCTCCACAATGAGTGATTTTCCAGGGTATGTATTCCATGGTCAATCTAACACTCTGGTGACTATATGATAAATACTGTCCTTTTTCCTCTGATTTTATCAAAGTGATAAAATCAAAGGCAGAGGCATAAACTGTGAGCCTATTAATAAGCCATCTACAGTAGTTCTGCGTCTGACTATTTTGTTTCAAGACAGAGACACTCCGAGGTTCAGCTTACACCAGAAAAAGATCTCTTGGATAGCCATGCAGGCAATACAATTGTACTGATGAATTGCAATGTCAGGAGGTGCACCCTGTGCTGGCAAACCAGTCTTTTAGACTGGCTTTTACTGGGCTACACCTGGTGTTATCCCAGCATAGGCATGTCATAACCTAACTATACATCAGCTAGGGATTTGCTCCAGCAATGGACATTGCCATTGGCCACTTAGTGGTGACAAATAAAAAGCAAACACAAGTTTAAATGTCAAGTTTTACTTTCCTGCATGCTAGCAAGAGAAGAGAGGCAAAAGCAGTGTATTTGCTGCAGTTTGACCCATCACTTCCAGGAGTCCATTCGTCTGGGTCATGTTGGCCCACATCTTTCATGTCTTCTGGAGCACTTGACAACAGGAATGCCACCACCCTGGGATCTTTTCTATGGCAGTACTGTTTGATGATAGTCCATTTACTGTTTAGTCTAGTATAATCCCTCCACTATCTGAGTTTCTTCAGAACCTGAGTACTGCTGCCAAGGAGAAGGGCTATGTAGAAATGGAAAGCTGATGATGATCAATAAAGTAACAGTTGCTGTAAACAGAAAAAAAGGCAGAAACAGGGAAAACTTGAACTAGGGGAGCATGCACTGCCAGAAGAGAAAAAGTCAAAGAGTCTGGAATAGAGCAATCCAGGGAAGCTAGATGGGGCTTTGAGCAACCTGGTCTAGTGGAAGGTGTCCCTGCCCATGGCGGGGGAGTTGGAACTAGGTGACTTTTAAGGTGCCTTCCAATCAAACCATTCTATGGTTCTATGAAGAAAAGCAGAGCCAGCTTCCTGCAAAGCCCAAAGGAAGCACAGAGACCACTGGAAGCACAGAGAGGAAGCATTCTGCAGAAAAGGAGATCAATCCATCAGGCAAGAAAAAGGAAATGACAAAAAAGTCTAATGGGTAGCTACAAGGGAAGTCTGAATGTGGACCTCTATTTATACTTCCAGTCTAATTCCGATAAACATAATTCTCTTTTTTTACAGGACGGAAAATGAAGATCAGAAATATGAAGTCAATGCCAGAAACACAGACAAGGGAAGCACCACCTATTTCTCAGTCTTGATTGCTAAGTAATAGCTATAGATTGGGCAAACTGAGAAAGCAGTGAATCATTGTATCTTCAAGGTAAAGCAATTCTAAGACTCAATCTTATCAGCTGGAAGTGAGGCAGAAGCCCCTGGAAATATATCTTGTGAAACTTCTTATGAGGTTCTGAAATTTAATTGATCTAAACATCTCCAGTTTTTCAATTACCAAACCAAGCCAGACCATATACCAGGAGATGCAGAAAAGGAGCACAGTAGAGGCAAAAGATATGTGTAGTTATATGCAGCTATACTTTGCTTAAGCTTTTGGAATTAATTGCCAACGGATCTCTGCATCTATAGGGGTTCAGCCAGGACTTTAACAATGAAAAACATGTAACAGATCTCAGGTATTTCTGTCCACACTGACAGTCTCCCAGCAAGGCCTTCAGGTCCCAGGACTAATGTCAAACAGAACCAAAACCAAGCAGTAAATAGCAAAGTGTGACAATGAGACCTAAACTATTCCTTCACAACTAAGTCCTCTTTTGTACTGGAATAAAAGGACAGGAAACAAGACTTTTTCTGCTTGTGGACCCTTTCATTCTTCTGTAAGGAACTGAAAAAGATATAATTCTAAGGACTAAGAGCTATATTGTGTGAGAAAATTACAGCAAGGGAAGGTGGACAGCATTATTAAGTTATGGCAAAATAGTTGTGAGTAGGAAACCAATGGGTAAATTCACTATCTTATGTCACATACATAAGCCACTTGTGTTTTCTCTGTTACATTTTGTCTCATTTGAATGAAGTTCCTTCCTCTTTTGGAAGAGTTTCTGTCTAGCTTTATTCAAATAGCTGTATCGTAAGTGATGAGCTCATTGTAACTTTTCCTTGCCACCTCACTTGGTATCACAGGGTCACACAGAAAGGACAAAGTGTGTCATCACAGGACTGTGTGAGGTATCAGCATGTTTCTCATTTTGTCACTGTCACTTGCAAGTGTGACATTACCAGCAAGCTGACATTAGGAGAGCCAGATAACTTCTGCTCCCCACAAAAGGTCTGACGCAAAACTCAGTGGAATTACTGGAAATATAAGGTGCTTTGGCTCAGACCCAAACAGACCAGCCAGAAATAATGCTGAAAAGGTATTTGGAACTGAGATGGTACAAAAGGACTAATCTGAGTCACCCTCCCTTAGCAGAAGACTCAGAACAATTTGAACTGGCTACCTTCTGTTGTGAATTAAGTTCAAAGCCCCAAAGGCAACTCGATTCCAGTCATCTATCTTTCCAGCCTCCTCTAAACTCAATCCAGAGGGAAGAGTGACTAATCCTATTCAGTTGCTACACTGAACTAGTGTCATCGATTAAAAAAGCTTGAGGCACAGGGAAAATGACTAATCTGGGTCAGTTTTCCTCTGCAAGTCCTTTGCAAAACTTGGCCATGAAAATAGAAAAAAAAAAAGAAAAAAAACCAAACTAAGGAGACAGGAAGAGGAAGCACTGATAAGAAGGAAAGCTCACCCAATAAAGTGCACACACTTTACAGGAAAGAAATAGAAGCAGATCAGTGGTGTTTTGTCAAAATTCCCAAGGTGGGATGAGATTGATTAGAGGAGGTAGATCTTCTATTTGGTGGAAAAAGAATCATGTACTACACTCTCTTCCCTTTTTTCCATGTCCGTGCAGAGCTGAGAGCCCAAGCATGGAAGAAGGGCAAGCTGCAAAAACATTCTGGGCATAGAAGTCGGCTTCTTGGCTCCCTCTCTCTCCAGTGCTCTGGGTATGGCATGGCTAGCACAGGAGAACAGCCCATTGTGTTTTTTAGCCGTGACCTAGGAGGTGAGTCATAAAATGGGAGTTGCCACTGTAACAGCTGCTCAAGCGCTGACATTAGTAGGTGCTTTCAGCAAAAGCATTTTTGGGTAGGCTTCAAAGTAAATAACTGCTGCTGCTGGTTATCATATTATTACTTTGAACAGAGTTACAAAGAATTGTGTGCTACAGAAAAGGTTAATCAACAGATAACCCCCCACCAAGATTATGAACATAATATAGCAAAAGTGCCTATGTGATTTTGTAGCAATATTTACGTTTTCCCTGCCCCTTATTACAGAACTGGTGGGCTTTCACTATTAATATTAGTTGTCTCACTTGATCTCAGTGAAGGTTTCCTGTGACAACAGGAAAGGGCTGGAGTTTTTTGGTGTTTTTGTTGTTGTTGTTGTTTGGTTGGGTTTTTTTTGTTTTGTTTTCGTTGGGGTTTTTTTGTGGTGAAAATGAAGATTTTCTGTTTTAGAAGAGCTATTCCATATAAGCAGTGAAATTTGTTAAGCCTGGTCACTTTGCACTGTGTCCTCACATCTTTTGCATTTGTCACCTGACATATAGCACCATACTGCCAGCCCCATCCTCCACAGCCCCCTGGGTCACTTAGGAAAAGGCTGGCAGAGGGGCTCATTGCAGTTTTCAGGAGCTGAATTCTGACCCCGTTTTGTCAATGACGGGAATGAAGTAATCAGATCATCCACCTCTATCAAAATGCCAGTTTTCATGATATTTACCATGTCAGCAGGGCCATGGTCAGTGGTGGAGATGCCACAGCTCTACAGTTCCTAGAAGGTAGGATGACCATAGCTTCCCAAGCGTCATTCCCATAGGTCAAACTGGACAGGTGGTCTCTGCTAGCAAACTGCTTTTGGAAGAAAGTTCCCTGAAGCCTAATACATGGTACTACAGGTAATAAAGACTGAAGAGCAGGGTTAGCAGAAAAAAAAGCCTCAAAATCAAAACCCACACACAAAGACCATTTAAGCGTGACACTGCAGTGGAATTCCTTCTGTTGTCAGGGTGACACTCTCAGTGTCACTGGGGTGTACGTATCGAGCACACTGCACGGCTCAAACAGGAGACTAGGCAGCAAGTTTGGCGAGTGTAGGTAGATTAGGGATTGGCTCAGGGGAAACGAGGTGCTGATGAGATGGGTGCAGAAATTGGGTGAGGGAGGAGAAACAGAGAGGGTAAGGAGAGAGAAGCAGCAGATGCAAAAGTCCAAGGAAGCAGAAGAGAGGGTGACAGAGGAAAATACTGTCCGTGCAAGGATGTCCACTCTAGGGGTACCCCTGGCTCAAAGGTTACAGGACATAAATGATGAAAGGTCAGCGCCACGAGCCGCTCCTTGTGTTGAGTCACCAAGTGTGAAGCTGCTATCCCACGGAGGAAGGGCGCAGCATCCCCAGGCAGCCTGGCTGACAGCTGACCCCAAATGAAGCCACGGGCACCCACTACCCGACCCAGCCTGAAGGGTTTCATCCCCACTCCAGCCTCCGCCCTAGCTAAGGGGCAGGCACTTCCCGGGGGCAGCTTCACACCCCCGGTCCCACCGGCGGGCAGGCCGCCGGGTGCCACGGGAGCCCGAGGGCAGCAGCTGGGCACGGCCGCTCGCCGCGGGGAATGGGGAGGGCTTCCCCCGGCCGGACCCGCGCCCGCCGCTGGGGCCATGTTGGCAGCCCGGGAGCGGGCAGCGCCTGGCAGCGTCAGACGGGAAGCCCGGGCTTCAGGAGGAGCCAGCCTCGGCTGTCCCCGCTCCCCCCCGCGGTGGCTGCGACGCGGAGATGTCCAGCCATGGGATGTCCCGCCGCCCCCGTCCCCCACCGCTCCTGCGGCTTCCGTTTTGTAATTGACCCCTCGGGACTCCCAAGGTGTCATGTCGTAACAGCGCCCTGTGCAGCCAGCAGTCCTGTATGCCTGCGGATCACCTCGAGGTCCTCCCGTGGGAGAGAGGGTGACATACAAACTCCGATCCATTATCGTGCTGCGTGGTGGTGACAGTCCAGTGTATTTTCGGCCACTGAAGACACCAAGTAACTCGATAGGCGATCCCTCCATAGGCTCTGGAAACTGGCGGCACCGAGCCAAATGTGCCCCGGTGAGGTCGGTGGGAATGCTGGTCCCCATTGTCCCTTCACGAGTGGGTCCGGCACCTCCAGGAAGAGCCGCGGCTGCCCACTGGGGCTGCTCCCCGCGCATGGGCCGGGGGCGGTGGGTCGCTCCAGCCAAAGCACTTTTCTCCATTGGGTGGACAGGGAGCGAGAGATGGACAGCAGAGGTTTCGGAGAAATGAGTAAATCGCCTCGCGATTACAACACGCTAGCGAATACAACACGCCTTTTCCCGCAGACGAGCTCCCCATCAGGGGACTGGGGGAAAAAAAAATCCCTAACACTTTACCTTTGGAAAATTGAAAGGTCTGTGTGTGTATCTGTGTGCGTCTGTGTGTTAGTGCTGTCGCTGCCAAGCCCAGAATTTTGTTTTCTCTCCCAGCATGCGTTGATGACATCACGAAGTGCCCCTTCTTTGTGTGTCAGTGATGTCACCAAATGCAGTGTGGGGGACAATGGAATCCTGAACTCCGGGCGAGGGCGAGTGGGAAGCGGCTGCTCCTGCTGCTGGTTCAGGGCTGAGCCGGGGGAGGGAAGGGAGGACACAGCTGCTGCTTTAGGGCTGAAACAGGTGAGAGACGGGAAAGCTGCCGGGGATTCCTTTTACCTGGATTGGATGGGGCGAGTGGGCTTTGGGCTAGGCTTTTTTTTTTTCTTTCTTTCTTTCTTTTTTTCCCCAAATTGCTTTCAAACTGAGACAGGTGAGAAGTTGCTGCTGCTGCCGGAGGGACAAAACAGGTGAGGCAGGGGAGAAGCTTTGGGGTTGAAACAGTTGTGAGTATAGGAGGAAAGCAAGCAGCCCCTGCGCCGAGCCTAATACCCCCACTCTGAGCCTTAAAAAAAGCAGCCCCGGGAGCTGCCCCTCTCCCAGCCACCTGCTTCCACCGCGTCCCCGCGGGGCTCTCGCACGGAAGCAGCAGTGGAGCTGGGGAGGGCGCCTGTCCCTCTCCTCCCCCAACACCCCTGCAGGTTACTTTTCAGAGGGTCTCCATTAAAAACTCACGTCCCCCTCCGTGTGCCCCTTTCTTCCCTCCCCGGGGGGAGGGAAAGGGAGGGGGCCGTGGCGGCCGGGATCCCCCTCCATCCCCGGAGCTGGGGCTCCGTCGCCCGCCCCCGCCGCCCCCCGCTCCGCGCCGGGTGGCGCCCCGGCCCCGCCGCCCCCCAGCCCCGCTCGGCGGTGGGGGAGGCAGCCAGGGAAGCCATTGCCTGTTTAATAGTTGCTGTTGCAGCACTTCCGCTTCTCTCCCAGCGAGAGAGACACGAGTGGCCAGGCCCAGCCGCACCGAGGAGGAGCAGCCAGACACAAAGGGAGAGGTAGGGGGACGGGGCACCCCCCGCCGCCCTTCCCGGGGGCAGGGGCGAGGGGCAGGGCCGGCCGCGGCCCGGCGATGGGGCGGCAGCCGGCGGGGCAGGGGGGTCGCGCCCGGGGCTGTCAGGTACCGCTGTCCCCCGGCCCTGCGGNGCCCGGGGCTGTCAGGTACCGCTGTCCCCCGGCCCTGCGGGCCCGCGGCCGGGGCAGCTCGGCCGGGCCCCCTCCGGCTCTCGGCCGGCGGGGCCAGGGGAGCTCCCCGGGGGCCCGTGGCCCTGGGAGGGAGGCGGCCGTATGTCGCCCCCCCGCCGGGCCCGCGGCTGTCCCCTGAGCCCTTCCCCCGAACTCTCCCGGGGTGCCCTGCCAACCCCCCCATCCCTCCCGACGGCTTCTCGCCCCTCTCGGGTGCGGACCTGCTCTCGGTAGCCCGCCGTGCTCTCCCTCCTCCCTCGTGCCCCCAGGGTGCCCGCATGGACCCGGGCTGCCTCCCCCTGGCCCCCGCTGCCCCCCTCCCTGACACCGGCCTCCCCGGGCTCTCCACTCTCGCCCCTCGTAGGCCCTGGCCCTCCTTCCCCCCACGTCCTCTCCGGCACAGACCCTCTGCTGCCTTCCCCCTCCGCTGGCGTGTGCCCCTCGGTGCAGTGGGCCTCGGTGGGTGCCACCAGTGCACCCCACTCCTTGCTTGGCCCTTCCCTTGGTTTGCTCCCTTCCTGCCCGCCTCCCAACACCCGATCCAACAGACAGGGGTTTCCCCACCACAGGTCACACATCTGCCAGGGTCTTCCCTGTGTTGCCAGTGATGCCCCACTTCCATTTTAGGACTGGCGAGGGGCACCCCCCGGCCCCATCCCTTCCTGCCTCCCCCCACGTGCCTCCCGGGAACCCAAGGGACCAGAGCTGTTCCATTTTTATCTCCTACACCCCTAGGCTCGATAGTGGTGGGTGGTGATGGCTCCTCTTGTGTGTGCAGTTTGGGGGAGATTAGAAAGAATTGCTTTGAGCTTCCCTGATCCTCGCAGTCTCCTCGTTCCAGTCTCCTCTCATTCCGCACTTGCTTTTTGAGAGGAAGCTTTTAAAGTCCCTTTCCCCCTGGTCCTCGGTGTTACTAGTGCAGGCGAAGCTACTGCTCCTCCTGCTATGGCTGTAGGGCCTAGAGAGCAGAGGGAGACACGAGGATCCTTTAGAAGGGGCATGACCCAAACACAGAGCGAGATTGTCAGCAGCCTTTCTCTGTGTGTGTTTGTGTTCACTGTTTGTTCCCCACGCCCCATGGTGTCTCCTCTCCAGGTTGGGGTGTGTGGTGGGGGGGTCGCTATGTCGGATGACGATTCGAGGGCCAGCACCAGCTCCTCCTCATCTTCATCCTCCAACCAACAGACAGAGAAAGAGACAAGCACGCCTAAGAAGAAGGAAAGCAAAGTCAGCATGAGTAAAAACTCTAAACTGCTATCTACCAGTGCCAAGAGGTGAGGCTGCAGTCAGTTTTCTCGCTGATTTGTTGCATCTTCCCTTGTTCCTCATTTTATTTTGCTCTGTTCCCCTGCTGCTCCCATTCCTCATCTCTATCCCTTGAGCTCAACCTTTCCACTTGAAGCTGCTATTGTCTCACTTTTTTCAGTGTCTTGCTGCAGTGAGTGTCTGCCCAGCTTCACTGCTCTCTGGTCCCTCTTCCTGCTTATTCCAAATATTTTCCTGGCTTTTCTTCTTCTGGGCTGTTATCCTGACCCTCAATTATTTCTGCTGTCTTTTCCTTTTTCCTTACTAGCATTTGTTATGGGAATGGTATAGGATTGACATTTAGACCTTTTTTTTTTTCCCTCCTACTGGAAGCTGTATGGTCCCAAGTAAGACATTGCATTTCAACATCTGTTTCCCTCTCTTGTGGGTTGGAGTCTAGAGTGTATTTTTTTCTTTCCAGGACACTGATTTGGAGATTAATTAATGTTTGTGAAATTTTGAGTTTGCTTGCTTTAGGGGAGTGCACTCCAGTGCAAGGGGTATAATATAGCCCGAGATCTTTACCAACAAATACATTACTGTTATTTTTGTCTGCTCATCACTTATATTGTATTTTCTATGTATTATTGGATGCGGACTGAAATAAATAATCCACAGCAGGCCCACTTGTGGACATTCTCCTCTAAAATAGTCTTTGCTCACAGCACAGAGTGGGTCTGGGCTTTTTTTGAGAATAAAGTAATTTTTGTTCCAGAAAAATGTGTAGGGAGAGACACCTGCATAGAACAGTAATTCCAGAACAGCTGTGTCAGTCAGTTGTCTTCACTTGGACAGACTCTTGGAGCTACTCAATAAAAAAAAATTTAAAAAAAAATTACCCTTTTTTATTTATCCTGTGTGTCACCTGAATTCAGCACCATCCTGCTCCAGGGAGCTAAGCTGACAAATGGAGGTTTTCAAGCAAACTTGCAGTACTTCAGTAAGAATAATAAACCATCTCACTGAACAGCTTTGCCAAGCAGCAGAGGGGTTGTATCAGTAGGTGTCTAAAGCGACTGGGGTTTTATGCAAATGCCCTGTCGTAGCAACTAAGTTCTCTGTGGCTTTGTAGAATTTAGGCAGTATGGTTGTTCCAGATCTCCACTCAGCAGGTTTCCATGGTAAACTGACATAGATAGTGGCAAGCAGTGTTTACGTGTTGTGCCCTTCACTCCTTTAAGGAGAAGATTTTAAACTGCCTCCTGTGGAAAGGCTGTGGTTCTTGTGTGTGACAAGTGGCAGGAGATGCTGGCTGAGTTTAAAGGAGAGGGGAGGCAGGCTGAGTGCTGGGTGGGGAAATCTGGAAGGGAAGCCTGAGTGACAGTAATGGGACTCCAGGGAAGAGGATGATAGCTGGTTGGGCGTTTTGTGGCAAAAGCAGCGTAAGCCCAGAATAGTCTGGGCCGGGAGGACAGGGTGTTGGCTGAGCACAGTGGAGAGAGGGAGCATCTGGCGTCCTAGGGAGGGGGCATGGGGGTGTTGTGTTGCTCTCGAGGGTGAAGAGAAGGGAGAATTGAAGGTGGTAGGAATGTGCAAGAGCCTCGGAAATAGATATTCACCTTCCTTAAAGTGTCCTTGAGAATGGCGCAGTTATTGACTCCCTCAGGGCTGTGGGTTTTTTTTCCTCAGGATGGTGATGAGAAGCTGGGGGAAAGAGGAGGGAGCCAATTTGGCAATGACTGTTTCTTTCAATCCTGTAAGACAAAATTCCTTTTCAGACTGCAGTTTCCTCTTGGTGCATCACATTTGCAGAGGTTTCCCCTCATTTACAGGCTGGTTGGCAGAGCAAAGCGGACAGTCTTTTCCACTGTGTGCTTGGCATCTTTGTGGGAGCGCAGAGCAGTGCACCTGTCTGGGTTCAGTGCCCGATGCCTGTCTGCTTTTCTGCCTGTTTCTTTAACAGGGCAGGGTGCCTGTCCTGCTTAGGAGGTTTGGACTGGTGGGAGGCTGCAGCTGAGTGCCTCTCTCATGTACTGTGGCCAGCTCACAGCGACAGTATGTCTGCAAGGAGAATGTGTAAACTGCTGTCCCACACAGTGACTTACCTTTGTTCCTTCTTGCTTTATTGCCGCAGGATTCAGAAGGAGTTGGCTGACATCACCTTAGATCCACCTCCCAACTGCAGGTTGGTGTTGATTCCTTACCTGAGGAGGGTGGGGGAAGGTGAGGGGCTGCAGTGTGCCGCTGTGTTGTAACTGCCCTCAGAGGCTCTGGATGGAGCAGAGGAACGGCTGTTCAAGTGGCCAACAGTACTTTTGTGATGCTTGCATGACTTCAGATAGTTTCCAGATGGGGATACCTCCAGAGATTGTATGTATTTTGACCAGTTTTGTGTTTGTTTGGGGGGTTTGTTTTGTTCTTTTAACAATTTTCTTTCAATATGTTATACTGTTTTGTGTGTGTACATTTCAGAAACTGGTCTATAAGGAAGAGTGTGAAAACTTTCTCCTTGTTTGTTTTTGGTTTTGGTTTATAAATCTAATGCCTGACTGCACTAATCTTATATAAATAAGAGTCCTGCCAAGGAAGCAGAGAATGCTCTGAGGTTTTTAGCTCAGAGTTCTGTTGTGAACAGCAGCTGACAGTGGAAAACAAGTTCGAATTCGTCACTCAGTGGGTGCCTGACTGGATTGTACATCTTAGCTGATGAAACAGAAAGCAGGGATATTCTGTTGCCCTTTAAAAACCAGCTTGTTTTTAATGTTTTAGAAACTTGTATTTTTTTTTAAAACATCTAGCAGGTTGATTTGTTCCATTGCATGATGTCCATGAACCTCTTTGCATTTGGGGAGGAGGCAGTAGTAGTGTAACATCTTTGGTTATACTTGCTCATCCAAGAGGAAAGAGGCTTTTGGTCTGGTCTGTATTTGCTGTAGTTGCCAACGCATAACTCTTTCCATCTTTTTGCTGTATCTGAGGTTTGATGTCTTTTGATGTTGGTAATAGCAGAAATCAGAGAAAATTATGTTTATAAATAACTATTTAAATTGGTCTTTTTAGTATTGAGTTTCCACCCACAAATGTACATGAACCTTTTTATTGAAGATTTTTGCCACTGTTAGTCTGTGGGGAAGCATTAGTACAAGAGTTAGTCTGACAGGTCCAGAGCCACCCTTTCAGTACCAGTCCCTAGGATCATAATACATTAAAAGAGAGTTTGAATGTGATGTGTGACATCTAATCTGACTGATACTAAGAAGATTTTTGTGCGGTTGGGATGATAACCAATAAGTTTTGAAATCTTTGGCTGTGACAATGTTGTTTTAGGGACAGTAATGACTTACCTGAATATTACAAAATTTCCAGTTCTGGGGCTGGAGATGTCTGTCCCGTGTGCATCCCAGCTCTGCGTCAGGATGAAGTCCCACTTTAACCTGATTTTCATGGGGAAGAAACACAGCAGCACATGACAGGCACTGTTACTTGCTCTCTAGATAGCTGAGTCTAGATGGTCAAGTTGCTGTGACTTCAGACTGAACTTTGCAAGTCTGTCCAAAAGCTGTAATACTATATGAGTATGCTAGATTGCGTGTTTGTTCTGAAGGTCTTTGTAAATGATATTAGAACCCTAATTTGTCCTTGTTTCACTTGGATTCATTCACAGGTAAACTATCAATGAACTAGCAGACTACTTGTCAAAATACAATATCGTTTTGGTTTTTCTTTTTTAATTACATAGACCATTGAAGATAATGCATTTCAAGGCTCACATAGTAAGTTTGTGTTATTTCAGCCTTTACAAATATTTCTAATGGTAAAAATCAGTTCGTAGTATGAGTAGTGATGATTAATCTTCATCCATAGTGGAGTTATAAGTGTTCTGCATTCCTTTTGACTTTCAGATGAGTGACAGTGAAGGCTGGCAACTCCTGGAAGTAATGCATGAAACTGGTGTAGTTGTTACTGCCTTTTAATATGCTGATAGGTAGGAAAACATGAGTGGAGGGGTTTGTTGTGTGTGTGTGTGTGACCAAAGCAGTTTTGGTATTGCTCATCTTGGGGTGAAGTCATCCTACTTCTGTAAATATGGTGCTGAGAGCCAAGAAGAGCAGCTCTGCTTATGGCTAACAAGGCTCCAGTTGTGCAGTCAAGCACTGGGAGTTTGCCCCTGTAGTGGCTGGTTTGTAAAAAGGCAAGCAGGTGCCGATTGCCACAACAGTGAGATGAGTTTCAGCTATTGTAGTTATGGGGAGTGTTCACCTCGTGTGGAAAAAAGACATAGAAATAGTCAATTTATGACTGTGAGGAGATTAAGCAAATGAGAGACTGGTTGCTGCATGATGTTTAAGGTTGCCAAAATTTGTTCTTGGGAAGCCTGCTAACAGTGTCACTGCTTTCCTTTATATTTTTCCCTTTCATATGAACATTACTGGCATACTGTGAAGGACGTATTAAATACAATGTTCGAGAACTTAGTTTCAATTTCCTGCCTTTATGACTTTGCTTATTCTAACCTTGCCTCTGACCTCCTGCCCCTCATATCTCTGCTGCCTTTGTGCCTCTACAGACCTTTTTCCAGGTGTCACTGGAGGAGAGGCCAGTCCTCTCCTTTTAGACATTTTGCTCTCTTCTGCAAGTTTAATCTTAGAACTTACGTATTCAGGGCATTACGTAGGATGCCACGTAGTACGTGTTGTGCTGTCAATTTTAGGGGCTGCTGAAGCCTCAAGTCACATTTGAAAATGTTTGTCCGAAACTGTATCCTGTGTTATATTGGAAACATCATAATCTTTTTCCTTTTTCTGGACATCTGTTCTTACACCTCCCACCACCATGTTTGTATTTTTCCCTGTTCTATGCCCGGTGTTTGATGTAAGCTCATGGTTGGCTGTGCTTTAATTTTTGGCCTTACTGCAAAATACTCTTCTTTCAGTCTTACTGCAGTAATGGGAGGTCATGATATTATACACATCCCAGAGCAGCTCTGCATATTGAAAGACAAAGGTTCCAGTTGTGAATGATGTTTAGTAAGAACTGTTTTACCACATCTTACGTGAGGTATTTTTCTTCTGATAAAATACAACATACAAGATGCAATTACAAATAATGACAACCATTTGACATTTCAAACAAAATAGCTTAAAAATAAATGTTTCAATTTTTTTGTAGCTTTCAGTGACTGTATTTTCATGTATGTAACCCACAGATCATCTGTTTAAAAAACAAAAACCAAAAAAACCTAAACCCCAAGCACACTCAACACCCTGTGATTGAGCAGCTGTGTGGTTTTTACACATATGTGGGTAATATGAGGGGAAGTTTGTTCCAGAACTTCCTCTCTCCTCAGTACTTTCCTTGCTTCGGGTTTTTCCATAGCTTGCCTGTGTCGCCTAAAAGCTTACCTGGGCTTGTGTCTCATTGGCTGCTTCATTTCTCGTGGTCCCTTTGCGCTTGTGTCTCCTTCCTCGGGCTGTGATTTTGATTTTCACAGGCTGGTGCTGTTAGTTGTGGAGAGGTGCAGAATGTGTGCATGGATACAGTCTCTGTTTGGCCTGCATTCAAAAAGTAGATTTTTGGACTTGAAAACATTTTCTAAAAAGATATATTTAATAGATGTCGCAAATTTGTGGATTCCTGCTGGGAGGAATGCTGTCCTTGTAAGTGTCCTAGTGTAATGTATGTTTGGCAGCTACTTCTGAATGGGTTTTAGTCCTCTTCATTGTTTTCAGTAGGCCAGTGCTCTGGAGGTCTTTAATTTTTGCAAGATGATTTGACTCCCAATATTAATACTGAGTTATGAAAGTTAAATATGGCTTTCAAGTTCAAACGGTGGTTAGTGGTTAATATGAATCAGAGAATGACTGTTTGAACCTAAAGTGTTTTAAATATTTTAAGAGTGTATCTGGTGATCTCTTCTCATATTTTGTTTTGTATCAGAGAATTTAATTCTTGTTTTAGGATTCCAGGTAATGAGGAACTTCTTACTTTTGATCTTTTGTATATGCTGGTGACAGAGGAGGTGTCATGCCTTTGCTTGGGGTCTGCAGATGTCAAAATATGGTTCCATCTTGCTATGTAGGCAGTCCTGACTTGTTTGCTGGTAACACTTGTGAGTGTTGTGCAAAAGCTTTCCTTCTGTCCTGTGATGGAGTGTCCAAAGCTTTAAGAGAATTTAATTAGAGCTTTAAGTAGTCTTTATTCACTTTGTGTCAATTATTCAACCTCTGTATCTAAGCATCTCGTGATGGTAGGTCTGCTTATTCATGTGAAGTTATAGAACAAGTGATTTTCCCCATTTTTAGGGGTGGGGAGTTACAGCACACAAAAAAACAAGTGACTTGTCCAAGGTCATGGAGGAAGTCTCTGGCAAAGTGGAGAAATGAATGTAAATCTCTTTTGTTTCAAGCTAACTTGCAGCTGAGCTGTTCTGCTGGAACTGTGTGCATCAATTGCGTTATGAGCAGGGCTTTGAATTTGTGCTTTATTGGGTGTCTGGTATTGACTGTATGTAAGCATGGTAATTTAATGTTATTTTTCCCATCTGTGTAGAGGGACCAAAATGGATATTAACTAGAATTAATGTTTTTTAATCTATCTTAGCCAAGCTGAAACAAGTTTGTCTCCACATGGCTCATTTAAGTCCATCTAGGCAAGACCAGCTGTTATTTAAACAAAAATAATTTTCAAACCTTTGTTGGAGGAGGCATTTGCCTGCAGGGCTTACCATTGCTTCAGAGTAAAATGCTATCACAAATTCATTATTTAAATAATAATAAAATACAGTTGTGTTTCTTGGCACCTTCAGCCCAGTTTTTGTAAATTAACAGAATAAGGACCAGACCTCCTTGAGAGTCTCGTGAAAGTTAACTGTCAGCACTTAATAAATATGTGTCTCAGTAAAGATGGTGGGGAGAAGTGCCCTGTGTTATAACATATGGAATATTAATAGTTTTCTAAACTTTGCAATGTGGAATTAAGATTTCTTGGCTTGAGAGAAGTCTGCATAAAATGTGTGGCTCAAAGGCAGTTTTGAACTCAACAGCTTCATATTATAATTAATATATTTCATCTACATACCATGCAAGTCTGGCATTTGTCTTGCTTACATTTGTTTTTTACGGTGCTTGTAATTTTTTTGCAAATGTATTTTTCAATACTTTCAACTTCAATAATGCTTTAAGTGTTTTTGCTTTTAAATCTAGTATATTATCTAAGGATGGATTGTCACTGTTAAACTCTAATAGCAGTGTTGTTTTTTGTTATTTTCATGTGTGAACTAGCCCTTCCTGAACACAATCATATTCTATAGCATAAACTTCCAGGTCTTACATTTTCTAAGTAACAAGCTTAATTTCATTATGACTTTTTTCCTTAATATTCACAGGCAGAATATTAGGACACAAATGCTAGCTTTTGCTTCCTTGTAAAACTAAAAAAATTATTATCACCTTTAAGGAAGGTGAAATTATCAGCTTACAAAAGTGGTTTTAGAACTCTTTTTTTCTTTTTTCCCCTCATGTTGTGTTGAAAATGTGTTTTCTGTGCAAAGTTACCAGATGTAGGATAGGAAGGACCTTCATAATTAGTGCTGTGTGTAGTTGAAAAATATCTTTTGTCATATAAACTACCAGTGGTTCAGCATTCCCTCCTTGCTTTGTTTGGCACATGATCCCTGGAGAAATAACTCTTCCTTTTGAAATGGTGTATTAACTAATTTAGAGATCTCTGCAGCTGTGTATGGTCTAGCTTGCAAACCATAAAAATAATACATTTCCACACTGGCTGCATTTAAGTATGTGGAGGTAGCAGCTCCTGCAGGCAAAGTCCTCTGCCGGATGTACTCAGACAAAGGCTGCACAGGAGCAGTTTCTTTGCTGAGGATCGATTAGTTAATATTACAGGGATTAACTTTTCTGAAGCCACTTCTGTTTTTATTTTAACTGTCAGAAATGTTTTGATGGCCAGGCTGTTTGGACACTGTGGCAGGAGCTGGCTGATGCTGTGGTAGATTTTGCTTGGCGTGTCCTGGCTCGGTAATTCCCAAATGAACTGAATTCTGTGCTCTTGCATGCCAAACATGGAAACGATGAATCTTGAGCGCGGCTGTGAAATTGTATCGTGGCTAAGAACAAAGAGGATTGAAATCCCTTCTGTGCACACTCCCTTGTATACCACTTAATTTTATTATTTGACTTTCAGTTTTGCTGCCCTTGGAGGGCAGTGTGCAACTGTGTTTATGATGCTGCATATACGTTTTATCTGACAAATTCTTATATTTCCTCTTGGTTACACAGCCTTGTTTGGTTTTTTCACTTGTATTCCAGCGCTGCTTGTCTAGATTTTTTATTGGATGTGTGTATAGAGCAGTTTATATGTCTGGTTTTGTTTTAAGAAGCATACACTGTATGTGTATGATACTTCATAGACATAAATGGGAAACAATGTATGTGCACTGTTTATACTTTAGGGCTTGAATCTATCTTGCCTTTTTATATGAAGACAAAATTACCTATGGATAATGGGCTTGTCTAGGCGACCAAGGAGGGTGGGTTTGTGTTTGGAGATTTCAACAAGAGCAGGTTGCCAGAGCCTTGAGGTTCCTGAAGAATGGGGTGGTTTTGAGAGCCGGTGTCATTGCGTCTGGCAGATGTTTGCTTTGGTTGTGCTGTTGGAGGGGGTTGTGCTGGGGGTGGAAACGGAGCTCACCTGCCCTGATACATCAGTGGATTGAAGTTATCAGTGAGTTTGTGCACACTGAAACTTCTGCAGCCTCTGCCTGCACACTTCTGTAGTTGTACATGACAGATCAGCCTTCCATGCAGCACCTTTTATGAAGCATTTAATGTACTCAAAAAAAGGATACCATTTTATGTGAATGGGTTAAGAGGTTATGGCACACCTGTGCAGACACACACCATGCTCAAAGTTAAGGGATATACTTTCTCCACAAAACAGAGTGCTTCAAACTAAGCTAAATTAATGATGCAATTTAGTCATTATAAGTAAAATCTTGCCAATCTGTACAGTTATTTGAATGAAATAAATTTATACTTATTTTTCCCTCTGAGGCTTAACTGTGGAGGTCTAAATACTCACTTCATTATATTACAAAACCGAGGAGAGAACATGTATTGTCAAGTACTATAAATAAACTACAACTGTCAAAATAAGCACTGTGCACTCTGGAATTCAGAGGGGTTTTCTTGTTTCTCTTGCCAATTTGCAAATTTCAGCAACATGCAATTAAAATTCCGAGGCATTTGGAGAAAGTGTAATGGTTGCAACCATGCATTTAATACATATTTTTCATGTGTAAGGGGCTAATTGCCATTACAAGGAGATGTTGCAGAGCTGTATGCTTAAGTTCAATATCCAATTTGCAGTGTTCTTTTTTAACCTGGACTCTGGGGGAAGGAGGCTGGGAGAGAAGAGGAGAGTGGGGCATGCAGACTGTAGCTTGGGGCAGATGTGGTGTTTGAATCTCTCCACTCCCTCCAGTCACTTCCATAATTTCACAACTGAAAATACGGGTCAGGTGAGATGAAATTGAGCTGAGAACTGGGTCCAGGCCAAGGTTTGGCAGTTCATTTGTTTAAGAGAAAATACAAAGTAATTGGATTAAAGAGGCTGATTAATGATGTAGAGTCCTGTTAGATTTCTTTGCTTCTGTGTTTCTGTGAATCAGTGTAGAATTTAGGTCTCAATTCCTCCAGGAGCTCCAACTTAGAATCAAAAGTGAGCGTGGACCTAAGATCAGCATGTTAGATGTGTTTTGTACTTTGTATCAGTGTAAAAGACTGTTTAAAAAAATTGCTCATCTCTCCCTCTGGAGCTGCTGGACTTGCTGGAAACAGAGAATCTTGATCTGGTACTGAGAATTGTAAAGGCAGAATGGGGTGAAGCTTTCTGGAGCAGGTGAACTGCTAATATTTAATGCTTTTTCTGCTTTGGGTATCTGAGTGATACATTTTGGCCAACATGCTAATCCCAGTGTCTCGCTCGGAGAAATCAGGAGAGGGGTTTTGATGTGTTTTCTTTTGATGCCTGGGGTCATACAGGAGTTGCACACAGGAGTGAAAAGACCCCCAAACTTTAAATATTAATTCTGAAATCAGAAGTGTCTTTTCACAATAGGTGAACTGATTAAAAAAAAAAAAAACAACAAAAAAAAACCAAACAATGTACTTCTGATATGGTCTAAAAACTTTCAGATTTATTTGAGACAGTAGTTGTTCTACAAGGAAAACTGCCAGGGTGACTGTCTCAAAGGTTTTAGATGCAGTTTGAATATCTTCACTGACATTTTGAGGTGCTAATTTTTACATTACAACTATTATGGATTGTCATATGTTTGCAGTTTTCAAGTGGACAACTTCTAGAAAGTTTCATTGTGTTAGTTTGTATTCTGAACAAGTGTAGCTGCTCTGAGAAGTGGCCTATAAATGGTGGAGAAAGTGCAATTTATTTCATTAAAGCAGTGTTTAACTGCTGCAGAAGGTTTTGAAAGATTGCTAAAATGTACACAGTTGTAATAATACCATTTTAAAGTAATTAGATCAATATTGTAGTGTACCACAAAAAGTCATTTTATCAGAAGTTTCTGATCAATCAGATTGTTGTAATACCGTATGTGCACAGTATTCTCTATGTGTCTTAGTAACTTTTTTAAAGGAAGTAAATTAGGTGGTGCATACAAGCCTTTATAGTTAGTGTCCTCCTTGTCTTCCTTATAAGTTATTTATCAACGAGGATTGTCTAGCTTTCTTTTTGATGGGGTAATGCTTAATTTGAGATTCTCATCATATTTTGTAGTCCTTTGAGTTCGGGTGAAAGTATTTATGCCTCCTTACATTTGGGTGACTGTGGGAGAGAGAAAAGATGAAGGCTTTAAATAGCTATGCTGTCTCGAAATATCATGAATCTCACTGAGTTCTCCATTGCATTAAAGTTGTGGTGATGCTTTCCTTTCTACTTTAAATTGAATTTTAACAGCACCCTTGTAACCTAGGAAATCAGGCAGAAAGATGTACAGTAGCGACAAGAGTGACCTAGGAGATCTAAGTATTGAATGTAACTAGTGCCAGGCCTTCAGCTGCCCTGCTGCTTGTCTTTCAGCTGCATCCCAGGGTTGAAATCTCTAGTGAAATCTTAATGTTTTCTTTAGAATAGCAGCTTTCCAATTTTTCCATCCCCTCACTCCTCTCGTGAGGTTAATCAGATTGGAGGTATTGGTAAGACTGAGAGATGAATGAGTTGCAGATGAGGAACAGAAAAGGACATAAAACCACTCAAGGCAGCAAGATTGTACAAGGCATTAATGGAGACTGTACGGGACAGCAGAGAGAGGTGATTTTGCACTGGTTGCTGGAACAGTTGCAGCAAAGTTGGAAGTAGAGACAAGATAGTGCATTTTCTGCTGCAGCAATTTAGCTCCACTTCCTGCTCCTTGCACTATAAGGAGCAGAGGACACAGGGCATCCTCTTCTTGATGGATGGGGAGGACCATCCATGGGCCGCTCTCTTCCTGGGCATGAGTAGATTTTTGAAACAGTAAATCATACAAGTTGCAACAATAGTTTTTCTGTGGTGATTGTTTTTCACCCTCACTTGGGAGATAAAATATTAATTTAGTAATAAAGTGAATGCACTTATATAACCTTATAGTGGGAACAACATACTGTACCTTGAAGAATATGTGTAACAGGTGCCCCACTGTATCTCTGTAGACCTCCTGGAACTGCTGCTTGAATCACATGTGACTCTCAAGCCATATCCTCCTAGAAGCACATCAGTGAGGTGTGAGGAGTGGGAAAAAAAAAAACTGGGGAAGTGGTAGCAAGCAAAGAAGCAGAGGGAGTGAAAGGCAGGCAGAGAAGTGGAGGAAGAGGGCAGAAAATGGAAAGAGAAACAAATGACTCAGTCAATCCCAATCAAATAGACTAGTATTAAAGATAGGAAGTTGCAAATTAATTTTGTTGAAGGCCCTGTGAATCTGAATCTCCCAAAGGAGCACACCTCGTTTTTGTAGCAACTGGAAGAGAAGTATGGCAAAAGCTGTTATTCAGTAAATTCCATGATACTGGAAACACATATTCACTGAAACTGTTAAAAGATCTTTTAGAACACATAAGGTCTTCCTACCGAGGAGGCAGTGAGGTTCTGGAAACTCTTCTGCAGGAGGTTGTGGAGGCAGATAGCACCAGAATGTTCAAAGGTGGGTTGAACAAATTAATGAGCAACAGGTCCATAAACAGATACAAAGAGAAAAGTCAGGCATGTACCCTTTAGCACCCCTAATCCAGTGGCTGTAGATTCTGAGGAAGTACAAAAGGAATGGACTACAGACAGTGTCCACCGTCACCTGTTCTGAGGAGCAGGCTCTTACCACTGCCAGGAGTAGGGTGCTGAGTGAAATGAGCTCAAATGGTCTTTTTATGTTCTATGTGGAATACCCACAAAATGACCTCCTTCCCCCACCCTGTTGTCCCTCATTCCACTCCACTAACTTCAGGCTCTTTTCTATTTCCTTGTTCCAATTGACATGGCTTTTAGCCACAGAAAATGTTCAACTTCTGCCCTTCTTGCCTCTCTTCTTTTTATACTTTGCCATTTAAAGCAAGCTCTTATTTCCTGTCACTCAGCCACTTCTCCTTGCTTTCATGAAGGATTAACCTTCATGCATTTGTGTTGCTGAATTTAGACTGTAAACTTTTCAGAATAAAGCACTTTAATTTTTGTCGGTGTTGGCAAAGTGGTATGTAAATTTCCATCTATGTTTAAATGTTCGTTATTAAAAAAGTAGGTTTAGTCTTTGGGCTTGTAGGTGTCACCCTATCCCCCCTTCCCCAAAAAAGTTCTGCTTATGTCGCAGAATTGCTTTTTTTTTCCCTCCCTTATCTGATAGAGGTAAATAAGAGAGTTGTTTTATTCAGCAGCTGTTGTATTATCTTGAGTATGCAATTTGGTTATTTTCCGGTTTTATGCACACCAAGGTTATCACAGCTGTTACTTTGTGATACTACTACTTTGTAGTAGGATAGTGTATTTTGAAATATATTAGTATTGGGACTTTTTTCTTCTTGGATAGTAGCAGAGAAGTAATGAAGCAGTCCCACAGCTCATCTCTTTATTTGGTGTCTTTGCTCTCCTACTTCACCTTCCACCTCAGTATCTAGGAGGACTGTCCCTGTTTGTTAGGGAAATATGGCTTAAAATGCATAGCTATTACATGTGTTGAGACGTTCCAGTTTCAAGTACTTAGTATTCAGTGTGTGTACTCTTAATGACTAAAAATATTACATTACATAGGAGGTTTTGTAATGTATCAGGTATGTGTAGTACATTGTTTTTCCCACAAAAACCACAAATTTTCTAATCCCGTGGACCATGCGGTCTCAACTTTCTGCATTGCATTTCAAGGATTTTGCCTTGTATTTCATAGAAGAGTCTTATTTATGAGGAGATGTAAAGTCCAGAGAAATAATTTAGGATTGGGTTTGTTCAGGTGCACGTTTCACAGCAAGCTGAATAGCACAGAACTAGCAATTTAAGACACTTTTATTAACTAGTACTGGATTTTGTCAGGAAAGACAGAAGAGTAGGAATTGGATAGCAGAGGCTTGTGTGGTAACACCTTGCAGTGGGGATAACACAAGGTGGCAGGATCCAGCCATAGGTGGTAGCAGCAGCATGAAGGGCTGTGGGTAAGTGGGGATGTGCCGTGACCTCTTTCATGGCTGGCTGAACAGCTGGGTGAGATTTTTTAGTGATTCACAGGTGGACTTGGAGAGGTAAGGGTGGAGGGCTGATTTAGCTTTGGATCTGGAAAGGAGAGCTATCTTTTACCTACTGAATTCTGTTCTGTTTCCAGCAGTCTTCACTGATTTGGAACAAATGAGGAATCAAAAGATGGAGCTAGAGTTGATGGCTGAACTATGACATGCTAGGAAAGAGTGAAAATATAGGGTGGGATTAGATGTAACTCTTAAAATCAGGGAACAAGAGAGGAAAAAAATGTAATTGCCAGATCCCTTTCCACTACTACATCTTCCACTAGTAAATCTTACAGTCTCTTCCAGAGACTCTGAGCAATCTCTATACTTCTTTTCTCGGTTTTCCTTTCCTTCTCATAATCCAGTGTGTTCCAAGTCACCAGTGTGGTGTACGTTCTGGAAGAAAGAACTAGAGTGCCTGTTCTGGCCCATGGAGCTGGGCCTCTTTCTGCAAGCCATCTCAGCCTTGTAAAGAACAGTGCTAGTGTCTCCTGCCTCCTTATCCTTCTGAGTTGAGCGTGTTCTGGTGCCTTCTCTTTCCTGATGGCTGCACTGATCCTTCAGCAGTAAGCCATTACATCTGTCAAAGTCTGCAGCCCATGGCTACAGGGAACTGAAGAGGCAAGGTTGTCCTGTTGACAGAAAGAAAATGTATATTAGGAATTAAAAAATAAGCAGACATAACCATTTTTGTTTTATTAATTTACTTGCAAATGAAGTAGCAGTGATCAGCTAAAATACTGAATGTGTATATAGGTTTTTTTTTAAACTGCTAAAGTATCTGGTCATGAATCAGAGTAGCTTGATGAAAGGGAAAGAGCAAAGTGTTTTTCAAGTACTTAAATGGGCAAATGGGATAATCCTGAGTTGCAAGGTAATATAGAAATTGAAATTTATCATCTTTCTTTAGGTAGTACTCTTTGGTCATTGGAAAAGTATTTTATTAGCTTGAAAGGTTTCTAGTCAAGAGGATACATCTAAACTTCATTTGGAAGTTATGAGGACATTTGACTGTGCTGAAGGTGAGCATATATGAGCATTACACAGCAGACAACTGTATGCCAGGCAAATGAAAATTCTTTGGTCAGTATTTTTACTAATCCTCCTTCATGTACACATTGAATGTCACACCTGGAAAGTAATTTAGTTGCTGTTTTAGCAAATTATTTCTTTTTAGGGGGAGAATCTCATTCTTTTTAGATATTAAAATAATACTGTAGAACTATAATGTTTGCTTAGATTGGCTCTCCTGAAAGATAATGTGTCATATCCTAATGACACACTAGGTCCAGTGTTAAATTTCAGTCCTTGCTGAAGATAGTGAATGAACTGTGTCCAGAAATAAGTGGGTTTGCATGTCCCTGCTTATATTACTAGAGTTCAAGGTCGCTAGAACAGTTTGTAGAGTTTAATGTACAATATGTATTATTTACCTATTTTTTTTTCTTTAAAATGCCAGACTGTTTACTGAACTCTGTGAGCACTGCACTGTTTTATATATAGGCAATGTTTTTCTCAGCTGGTTATGCAAAGAGGGTAAGTTTTTTTTTTTTTCTATTAATTA
>WAAE01022138.1:0-20742 GCA_013400495.1 Nicator chloris
GGGTGTGTTCATTTTAGTCAAACCCTTTTGACCATCCTCTTGTATATCAGAAACCTTGTGAAATTGTTTCTTTAATTTTTGCAATACAAGACTGAGAAACACAGGCTGCAGCATTACTAAACTAGACACTTTTCACTATGTTGAAGTTTGGAACAGTGCAACCACAAGTTTATTACTGCAACATGGGAGCAGGTTTAATCGACACTGTCCTACAGAAATAGGGGCCCAGGAAGGCCCTGAATTTCTGTCTAAACAAACATAGATGGTGGAAACTGAGATAATCTCCAAAATCAGGATAAAAGGAAAATATGGGAGATTGCTGAAAATTGCATCCATTTATTGCTCAGTCTCCAGTATTTAACAACCACAGAAACCCAGAAAATAAAACAGAAAGTGTAGCATTACTGGCACTCTGAATTCAACCCAGCCACAGCTATTTATTTTGAGAGAATATAGAAACAGGAGGGAGGGTTTTGTGAGAGGGCCAAAGGAATGCTTCATGTTTCATCATATCCTGTTTTCAACAGTTTCATTAGACTTACCCTACAATTAAGTTTTGGAGCAGATCTTGCAGCACCCTAAGGATATCTGCTCTTTCCTGGCGTTGTGCTGCAGAATCTCACACTGAACTGATGATAATCCTAAGCCATAAACTATTTTCAAGTTCATCAACAGTCTGTAAAGCAAATTATTTGCTGCATTACAAAGTTCTAAATGACACATTAGTCTTGACTTGGGACGTTGGGGAGTTTGTAACACATCTTAGTAATCTGATCTACTTCCTATTTGATCAGCTATGGCTTATTGATATTATTTTGTAGCTCAGAAGGAGAAAAAAATGAATTTTTCAAGAATTGTTTATTTGACATGCAGAAATCCAGTTGATCATACAAAACTGAAGTGCTAATGAAGAATTCAAATTAAAAGCATAGCATATGCCATATGAGGGTCTGATGTAATTTGCATTTACAAGGCTATAACTATCTGTAGAACATGTTCAATGTATTGGAAAGACTAGAGGCAAATTAAGAAGTACAGAGTCAGCTATTTCTTAGACTATTTCTCCTAACAAAAGTGTTTATTAATAAAAGTATTTAATAATAAAAGGCTGAATTTAATGTTAGAGAAAATGTATCATTTTCTGAGCTGAAGTTTAAAGTAGCTTTTTTTTAGTGGTATTGGATAAAAACAGGTTCCTAAACATGAAGCTTGGGAACCAGTAGCAGCAATGTCACTTATAGTACTAGAGGATAATGGTAATTATACTCTCCAGTTGCAAGTATAACAAAATTATACTTAGTGTTATGAAAATAGGAGGGTGTCTGCTTCAATCTATTTGCTAATCTACATGAAGGACCCTTCTTTGCTCAAAAATGGTGTGACAGGAGAGGTGTGGATACATAAAGAAGACTATTTATTTATATGGCTTGGGAAACACGAAGTTAGGTGTGCCAGGCTTGGGCAACACCTATTATCATTTCTACAGATAGCTTACTGCACAGAAATCAGTCCTGTGATAATTATTTCAGTACTTGATTAGGTGGCATTGCATCAGAACTCCATCTTCTACTTTATATCCAAATCATTTTCACAGTTCCAAAGAAAGATTCACCCCAAAGCACTTGATAGTAGCACGGTGAGAGAAAATGTACTTTCAGAAAAAATGCTAAGGAAGAACACAAATGACTCAGGAAGAGGGAGGTGGCACCGATCAGTGACACTGCTCATGGTAGGCTCATACTTTAATGATAACATGTGAGAAGTCTGATGCATACCAATATCTGAACATGGTTAGGTTGGTAACTGAAAATAACAATAACTGTTTTGTCTCCATTTATTCATCTTTTTTTTTCAAGTATCAGAAGAAAAACCTTGCTTGGGTGGATCAACTAGCTAAATTATAAAAACAAAGATTTCTCAATGACTTGGAACAAGAGCCATTTCTTGGGTGTGAGCTACTTGCACGTATTAGGCATGAGAACTGTGTAGCACAGCTAAATTTACTTCGGCTGATGGTCAATAATCTCCTTATATTTTCATCTTGTGAGCTACTTCTAGACAATCCAACAGAACATTATTATGCAAGAAATCCTATACTCACATTAACTTGGCATGTTTTCCAAACTAATGTATAAAATTGTTTATTCAGGAACTAAAATTTGCATCTGCATATTCAGCAGGCTTTCATAAGCCAAACATAACTCAAACATAAAACTTTTTCTTTTTTTAATTTACAATAATTACTATTGGATTACTTCTAGAACTTTTGGTGCTTGAAACTCTGTATAAGACTAAAATCTCTGACTCAACATTTTTAAAAGACGACCACTTACTTAAGTGATCTTTTCTGCAAAATGCAAGTCTTGTCATACGGATGCAGCAATTGGAACCACAGAGAAAAGAATAACTGAAGAAAATGCTTTTATTATGGCCTCTTTTCTCAGAGTACCGTTGGAGTCTCACCAAATTAACAATGACTTTTTAGAAAAAAAATATAGAAACAAAATAACAATTACAACAGATCTGTCCCTGAAAGACAGCATCCGGAAAAGGTCTGCTCCCTTATGGCCTAGTCTCCCTGCCTTGGACTGTATGTAGGAAATATGTTTTGTAAATTTGACTTCAGATTAAAAGTCCAAATACCAAAGACTGAGCAAAAACATTTTGAAAACTTTGTCCAACAAACCAAACAAATGTGTCACTGTCAACTAATTCTTCTAACAAAAATTCAGTGAGGAGATTTTGATGATCTACGATGGAATCTGAGAGTGTAAACTGTAATCCAGAGCAGAAGACTCATTAGAGCAGCTCCATCTCAGGCAGCCCTTTTGATTCTGAGCAAGGTCTGTCTGCACCTGTGTTAATGCTATAGTTCAGACCAGGAGTATATCCACATGACTCCTGAGGCACTTGTATTCATGAATTTCACAAAATCTATCTTTTCCTCTGTTTTTTAAGGTACTTTGCAGATGTCATTCTAGTGCATCTAGCCTTGGCAATAACTATACTGTGCCCAGTTCTGCCTGATTCACCAGGTCCTTA
Source organism: Nicator chloris (assembly GCA_013400495.1). Taxonomy (NCBI): domain Eukaryota; kingdom Metazoa; phylum Chordata; class Aves; order Passeriformes; family Pycnonotidae; genus Nicator; species Nicator chloris. Next base: position 3,043 of record WAAE01022138.1, read on the forward strand.
TTTATGCCAAGTCAGCGTCTGTCACTAGCTGTTCACACTTTCTATTGAGAGAGAGCTGTCATACGGTATCAAGAAGGACTCTTCCATGTGTAAGTTAAATAAATTCCTGGTGCCAATATATTTTTACATTTTATGTAAATGCAAATGACTTTTAAAATATTTTGAGTCTGGAAGTTGCTTCACTCATTCATCTAAATTACCTTGACTTTGGTGACCTGAACACCAAAATTTAGTGAAAGACACTTCGTGAAAGATTTCTCTTGTGTTTCTTTGCAGCAGCTACTGATGAGCTACAGTGAGTGGGTAACATGGAGATGCTGCATGTATCTATCAGATTAAATTTCTGCTAGACTGACTAATTCATTTCGCTTGATAATGAATTATCATTTCCATTACTTATGCTCTTCAAATTTGTAAAAATAAAAAGACACTTAGTAGATTAAGAAAAAAATTTTTGCAAGAAGATTTAGTAAGCTTACCAGAACAAGGGTTATGATTGCTTATGGCATCATAATCAACACAAGAACACCTTCTTGGGGCTTCCAGAGAAAGCCTTAATGCAATTATATTAATTTTCTGGTAGACACTTGGAGGGCCCAAGAGAAGCCCACAAAGAAACCTTTTAACTGTGGCCTTTCGCAGTAGAAGGAGCTGATGTTTATTGTTAAGTATTTACAGGCCTCCTCCAGCTGTGCCAGAACTGGGACAAGTGTCTTGGCACTGAAGACTTGTCAGTCAATTAGAGTCTAGATAGTTCCAGAGGTATTCCCTGACTGTTTCCCAAGCCCTTCCTTTCACTCTGCATAGCAGTGAGAAGTCACCGCAGGATGTGTTCTCATGTCACCTGGGTTGCACAGAGTTTTCCCTTTCAAATGCAGAAGCAGGTGAATTCCCATTCCTTCAGCAGTTAACACTGTAAGGAATAGTCAGGTAACAGTTTTTGTTCAGTATTTATAACTTTTTTTTTTTCATGGTGAATTTGAAATCTACTACAAGGAAAAAAACAACTCACTTTCTTTAAATAGTCAGTTCCTAGCAGTTGGAACAATGTCTCCCTTTTATTTCAAAATATGGAATCATATCTGAAATACTTAATTAGAAGTGCAGTATATTTAGAGTATCTACATTTTCAGGCACTTCTCTGCTCACCAGTCTGCAATTGTTTGACTGAGTTAAAGTTTAATAATGCCTTCTGACAATCCCCACAATGCCCACAAATTCATTATCAAAACAAAAGCACTTGACTTCTGTTTGGGATTCCCATTGCATGGCAATAGATAATATTAACAGAAGTACAGTAATAGAATTTGTAACAGACAAAGACTCAGAGCAACTAATGAAATGCATGCTTTAACAGTGCCAGTAGCTCTAGTTTGCAAAGACTGCTCACTACAGTTAGCAGAATAAGAGACAATGAATCTAGAGGCTGAAGACAAAATATGTCTACAATGGCCTTTTGACCTATATATTTATTTATTCATTTGCAATCCATTTCCTACAACATCACTGACTCTTCCATCAGATAGAACATGGCCCTCCTGTGTGAGCTGTGGCTTGTACCAACTTCCTATTGGCAAAGTCAATTTGCAAACCTTCATACTCTTCTGGCAAGACTTTCAATCCTGAGGCTTGATTTACCAGGCCAAAATTTTCCATCCTATAGACCAAGCCAGAGATGGCATGATTTTAACTAGGCTACAAAATCCCTTTTTTACCTTGAGAACCTCAGGTTCTTTAGTCTCCTTTTATCAAGACAAGGCAAATGTTAACAATGTTAACAATGACATGTGACTTCCTAGATGAAATAACATGAGAATACACATAACTCCCAGTATTTTGAAAAGGACAATCTGTTTTGGAGGACAATGGGAATGGAATATACGAAGTCCTGTCATTGTTTCAGTATCCCATAACCCTGGATATAAAGTACACACAAAGACCTGAACATAGAAGAAAATGCAGAAATTAACTGAAGAGAACATAACAACAAAGAGCTGCAAACAGATGAGGTACGGGCATCTAAAAATGCCTGTTTACAGGGAATCATGACTCATTGGGTACCTTTTTGTGCAATGGAAAAAGGGAGTCCCTGGTGTATAAGCCAAGCAGTTTACAAGACCAGTGAAGTGCATGCGCTCTATACAGATAAATACTGCTGCCCTCAAGACAACACATTTTTCTGAAATAAATAAATAAATCAATAAGCTTCACACTAGTACTATTCCCTTCCATATACTAGTCATGAAAATTCTTTGAACTTAGACTTTACTAAATTACAGATAACTAGCTCATTAACTAAGGAAAAGATCATGTGGTTTTGAAGTGGTCGCTCTTGTCCTTGCATTTGATTGTCCCCTTGTCTCTTGAGTTAGTCTTGATGCTAAGCCTAAATGCAAGATTATCACTTTTTAGAGGCAAAGACCAAGTATTAAATCTTTGAAGCACAATGAATTCTTATTAGGTATAATCAATAATAATTATAGTTGTGTCATGGAAAATAGGAAGGTGAGGAAAAGGAAATGGCTGAGATCATAATAATTACTTTCTATTAGGACTGGCAGGGAAAACTAATGTGAGAAACTGGTCACCTGAGAAAACAGATACCTATTTATTTGGGCTTTCCTTGGAGCTGAAATAGCTGAGTTAAAGTATACCAAGTATACAGTAAACATGATTTATAATTTTAACAAACTCTGGAAGCGGAGTGCACGAAGTAGGTGTACCTCTGAGGGGGTTGCTGTGGTAACCTCTTTGGAACGCAGCAATTACCGCCTACCTGGCAAATTGGAAGTGTTACATTCCTCTGCTAGTAATCCACTCCTCCATTTAGCCAGAGGTCAGGGAGGAGAAGCAGGTGACTCTCACGGAGGAAACAGTCAGAGCCAGAGAACTTTCTACCAGAAGGGCAAAGATGCACTAGGTGTTAACCTCACAATATAAAAGCCCCTCCACGCGGAATGTGAAAGCTCTGTTATACCCATGAGATACAAAATAATTTGGACGAAACCAGAATTTTACCTCCATGACACTTCTGATCTAATGTTTTATCTTTCTATGGAGTGCAGGTCTAGGCCATTCCTGGTCTTCAGTGGGATATGTTTGTTAGGATGGTTCCACAGAGAAGCCGCTGACCATCAAGGCTGTTGTGCGGACAGATTTCCTCACTGCTGTGCTACACCTGTAGTGACTGTGTGTACAGAGAGCCAGGGTAATCAGTTACTGTGTAGCATGTCTGGAAAATTAAATTGTAAGTCCTCTAATTTTTGCTCTGCACAAAGAATCTAATGCCCTGACTTCTTAGGGCCACCAGATCACTGGAATCAGGGGACTTCTGCTCATGAGGACTGACAAAGTAGTTTTCTTGGGTTCCTCCAATCTGATGTTCCACCAGAATGCAGGAATAATTCTTACAGAATGCATTATTTTTTGCAATATATTTGATCACAATTATGATATATAACCTTCCTTGTGGAGAAGTATTAATTTACTACAATCCATGATTATGAAGACTTTCAAGTATGAAAGACAAGTTATTTGTTAACGTCTTATCACTGTTTCACAAAAGAATAGCATCCCTACAGCAACCGTAATTATAGACATACAGCAATAAAAATATCCTTAATGCATCTTTTAATTAGGTTTAGTAGGTGAAAATATTTGGGAGAGTCAACTCAAGGTCAGTTGTCTAAGGACCACTTTGCAGTGATTCACCACTCTGTAGTGATTCATGAAGCACTCAGTGAGAATTTCCACAGCCAGTCAAGAAAATACATTATCCCTGGTGCTACAGCAACAGTCACAGTGCCATGTGCACTGCTGAGGCACAAATGTGCCCTTGCAGCTCTGCTGTAAAAGGGTTAAACATCCACATCCATGAAGGTACTTGAAATAGTACCCAACATTATTTCAAACAAAGTAATACAACTGAGGATGAAGAGAGGGCTGCAAAACAGCACAGGAACAGGGTAAAAAGGAAAATGGAAACCTATCTCAAATCAGAAGTAACTGAGAAAGAACATATATATCATAGATAGTTAGTCCACAGCCTTTAGCTGTGGAGCTAGATACTTTCAACTTCAAATATAAGCTTCACAGAAATAAGAGTTTCATCTTTAGCGTTTTGTTTTTTTTTTTATATTTCCAATCCTTTCTCTATTGATGTGAAAGCAAAACAAGGTAGGAGCATGTGACTTGCAGTAACAGTAACAGAAATGTGTTTTTTTAGCGTAGTAGGTATACCTGTGGTCTAAACATCCAAAGGTCTAAATGATAGAATATTTTTTTTAAAAATCAACCTGCATGGAAGTAATATAGAGACACAACTTTCATTAGTTCCTTAAGTGTATATGCCGTTTAACTTTCTGCAGAATGTGGCATGGTGAATAATATCTCCAAAGCTATTCAATGAATATTTGAGTGTTCCATTGTATAAAACCATATTATGATCCAAAGATAGAACTGTTCTGGAAACTTTTGTGACACATTTCAGAACTCAGCCTGTAGACCAGGCTTGAAACAGAGCCCTGCAAGTTGTGTACAGCTGGGTCAGACATGAGCATAGGCTGTGAGGTTTCCTGAAGGTTAAAGATGTGATGTGACAGATGTGAGAACAAAGGAACTGTGAATTGTAGGAGATTAGCATTTATATTTTATAAACTAAATATTTAACTACAGGTAGTGCAATCTAAAGGCACATGCACCGGCAGACCTGCAGGCCTGCTGCAAAGCATGGTGAGATTTGGCATGGTGTGAAGTGCTGTATAATCCCTGGCACAAGTACAGTGGGATTACAGATCAAGCACATACAGGTGGATCCTGACTACAGGGCAGGCAGAAGCAGCTCCTGAGGACAGTGCTCAGACAAAACATCAGAGTTGCTGGGGCACTGTAGGAGTGACCTAAGCAGGCAGAATTAGCTCTGTACAGGTGGTAAACTAACTCTGGACTTCCTGTGTTTAAATGTCTGTGTTCTGCTGATCTTGCTGCTGTCTAAAATTATGTTCCATTACCAGTCACTCCTCATCCATATGTTAACAACAGAAGGGTTTTTTTCTTTTAACAGTACCCCCAGCAATAGAAGCAGCGTTTAGAAATCACATGCAACAGTGGCAGCAAAATCAATGGTCCTTAGCTTAGAAGACAGATGCAGCTAAGTAGGATTTGGGTTAGCAGCGTTCTTATTTTCAGCAGAAAACAGTTACTGATTGACTGTGAGGGGCAGCGAAAATGACCAAGCAAGAAACAAAGATCAAAACTTTCCAAAAAGAAGCATGTCCACCAGCTAATACTACCTGCCATCCACTTTCCACGTTCTGAAGCTACCAAAAGTTCTCAGAGTACAGCAATCACAATTTTCCAAGGAAGTAAGGTAAGATAAGGGCACAGAGACACCTACATACTATGCCAATGCCGCTTCATTTAATTCAGAGCAATCCTTAAATTTTTAGCACTGGAAACATACAAATGTGAGTGTTGTGTACTAATCACTGTTACAACCATTTAGCATTTCAAAGCATCCTCATGTCAGTTTCCTGAAAAGAAAGTTAACGTAACATGATATTTAACAAAGCATTAATAGTGAAAAAAGCTATAGTATCCTTGACTTCTACTGCTTCCCTCATGTTTGAAAATATATATACATCAAACAGATACATGTTGAATGAGTATACTTATTAGCAGTACATTGTGTATGTAATTATAGCAAATTAAATAGAGTACGCTGCGAATTAAATTTATGAGACAAAAGATACTATTACAGCAATTATTATTCTGAGTTACCTTTTGTATATGACATCAAAAGACTTTAAAATGTTACATTTCAAGCACATAAAACCTTTGAGTCTGATGTAGTACTTACATTTCCAGAGATTTTGAGGACTTCTTGGTGAAATTTACAGTAGCATTTTAGCTATGCTGACGAAGGGTGAACGATGGTGAAATTGAGTCCAGTTTAAGACACCATAGTGAGCTGGCTGAAGAGGTGGAAATAGGGCAGACAAAATAATACCAAATTTTCACTTCAGCCAAGTGGAAAAGCTTTTTCTGCCTCTACAGGAGTTCTCCTCCCCATGAGATTTCAATATTTAAAAAGTTTCTAATTTTCAAAAGTGAAAACCAGGTGATAACTGAAATAAATTTGTAAATTCATCTGTGGTTACAACTAGTTCCTCAAGCTGCTCTTCCCTTCAGTGATCCAGGACCCTTAGTCAGGGTAGTGTTGCATTTTGGTGTAACAGCAGCAGAGCCCTGTGGCTGTGCTGTCTGCTCCAGTGAAACACAGGGTCATACAGACCAGCCAGGAGGCCCAGACTGAGGTAAACTGCAGTTTCCCCTTGTCCGTCACTTTTGCTGTACTACAGCATGCAGACACACCAGATTTCAGAACTTCCTCTTTCCTGCTTCCTCCCTTTGAAACACCTGTGGAGACAGGTGAAGAAACATCCTGCTTGTCTCTCTTGGGTGTTCACTTAGAAGTCCTTCTCCCTTTCTGTCATAACCCATCCTCAACCATCACCCCATCTCTGACCTTCCTGAAGGATTCACTGACCGCCAAGCAGCAGGGTTGCTCTTCAGACAGTCAAACATTAGGTTAAAACTCAAACACTGGGGTTCTGACCTCCAAGAGATTCTTTTTGAGAGAACAATACTGCAGCTCTCTCTCTAAATAAATATTGAGTGCTTTATAATTTGAATGGCAGTAGGCATAGAAACACCCACTCTTGACAATTAAATGGAGCCTTTTTATGTTAAATGAAATCAGGGAGAAGGATAGGAAGCACGATGACATTTAACATCAATATTCAGTTTAGAACAACTAGTTCATAACCAATAAAAAGTATCTGCTGAAATTTGGAAAAAATGCTAAATTACCTAACTGAAGGCTTCTTATCTCAGCTACTAAACTAATAAAAATTCACTTTTTAAATATTATAACTTCTGGACTTCTCTGCTCAATCTTCCAGCACAGAAAAAACAAGACTTTCTAATAACACAGGTACATATTTCCAAATTCTAATGCCTGTAAGGAATTTTTGTAAGGTCATCTCTGAAAACATGATGGAAATAACCAGAGGAATACCTGTCTACTACTACTACCACCCTCCCCACCTGATCCTCAGCTAGGTTTTATTTGCTTTTAATATTCCTGAAGAGAATGTTTTCACCAATTTGATAAATCCAAAGTACAAAATTCTACCAGATTTTGGGACTACAGCAGAATTTAGAATATGTTCTGTTAGACTCTAGCAAAGGTACTGACAAGGAAGGCAAAAAAAACCCTCTGCATGAGTGCTTTAAGGAAACTGTTGTGACAATGAGCCCCAACACAGTACAGACTCCCTACCCTGGAACAAACAACTGTATTGCATTGCTACATCTGATTTATACGTTTAACTGCTGTTTGTGAAGGTGTATAAACTGTCTAAAGACAAAATTATGCAAAAATAAACCTGCAATTATTCAAGGCATGGAAATTAAATTACTCTATATTTACTCTGATGCAGGTGATAGCAGAATCTGGTTCTTAAATTTAGCTAAATGGTGCCTGGAGGCCTTGGAAAAGCTCTGCAGTAACCTAACTGTTCCAAACATGAACCTGGCCTTCCAGAGGCCTGCAGGGAGACCTCCAGCATTGCTGCCAGACAGCCATAACAAGAAAACAAAACCAGCTCTTGAACAGCTGTTCCAGTAGGTCTGATTACAGGCTTTACAAATGACAAAATTACCTTGAAAATGTGGATGTTCCCATGCAGCTTCAGCAAGTGGAATAACTGCTAGAAAATGCAGCCTGTTGAACATACAGTGAATGGCACTAAAAGATATCCATGTAGCAACATACTTAAGTTAAAATATCCACAGTTATAGTGACAGATTGCCAGGTAGAATTACTTTCAGTTTTCACATTAAATATTTTTGTGCAAAAACAAAGCATTTAAGGAAACAGAAAAAAATTGTGAGCAATTACAGAAGCATTAGATGAACTATGAGCAAATAATAAATAAATGCCTAACATACACCTGGTTTAATATCCCATTCTTTAGGAGATAAATAAATTCTTGAACTTTGTAATAAAACAGAGAAATAGATAACTGGATTTTTTAATACTGAAATGCTCATTACTTCCAGTTAACCCTTTAAAAAATGAAACTGTCACTAAACCATCAAAGATGTATTCCTTTCCCACTTCTCCTACAAGAGGATATATTACTGAAACATTTTCGAAACATTTAAAAGCTTATTATGATATTGACGTGCAGGAATGGAGACTGGAGCCGTTCAAAGGCAGCACAGCGAGTGTAGCAGTGCAGAAAGGCAGAGCCCTGAAGGGAGTGCGGGGGAGCTGAATGGCCCGGCCAACCTGGGCAGGAGACAGCAGGGCCACAGGGGCCAACTGGCGCCACCCTCTGTTGCCAGGTTGGAAATGTTAATTTTTATCTATAATAAAGAGCTGCGCTATTCTTACCTCATCCATCATTCCCAGCTTTTTACTGAGATGTTCACCTCTAGCCCCTGGATTACTATATATTCAAGTGAGATCCCTTCTGACATGTCATCCTTGACATTTTAAGCAATCATTCACATCCACAAAATTTATACACTAACTAACCTCAAAATCCTACCCCAAGTTCTCCTTAGGTATAATACTACAACACATCCTGGCAACACTTAACCTATTATTGCCCTCCAACGACTGCTCTTGCTAAAACACTATTACCTCATTATTTGAGCTGCTCTTCACAAGCAGCTGTGAGCCTTATTCCTGCATTTGGAACCGATTTCTCATTGCATGCTAATAAAACAGGTACCCCTCTCCAGGTCTAGGCTGTACCTAGATAATGGCGATAAGAACAATTACAAAGAAATTTTAAAAACAGCCCCTGAATGTATCCCACAAAAGAACAGATTGTTCATTTTGTAGAAACCTCTTCCTTGAGGTGTCACTTGCAAGACTTGATCCTTCAGTTTTCTCAAATTATGTGGTTGTGACTCTAAAAATCACCTTAAAAAAAGACTTCCACCATTATCATTTAATCCTACTCTAGAGCATCATGCTTTAAAATAATTGTACTTATAAGTCTGTAAATCATGTGGCTGCAAATACCTTCCTTCAGACTGATTAGAAGATATCATCTTATGTTTCTCACCACCACACAAAATTAAGCTCCAGTTTATTTTCCAGTCCGAACTTAGGAATACAGAACTCCACAAGAAACTTACCTCCATTCGTACCTGGAGTCCAAAACATCCAATTTAGGACCCTTGCCAGGCTGCAGCATAATTTTCTTGCATGGCCAGCTTCCATTCTCATTGCAAAAAGGCAGTACATGAAGAATAGTCTCTCTGTCTGAAGTTGTACTGAAGGGAACAGGAAGTGCCCATGGATCTCACAGATTACATAAGTTTATATGAATTGAGGTGAACAAGTTTATTATTTGTCAAATTCATTATAGTCAGTAGTACTGAACTTTGTGTAATACGCTGAGATTATTACACAGGGTGAACAGTCACCTGTGGCTGAAAGGTTGCAAACAGAACAGACATGACAGAGATTGAGATTTCTGAAAGAAACAGATTCAAGGAGGTAGCACACAATGAGACAAACGTGTCACAGGCCAACAGAACTGGACAAGTGCTTACAGAAACACAAGGGCCCAGAATAGCACAGATGGCCCAGACTGCCACCTGACTAGCCACAGTCTGCTTTCTATATTATTCTCATGTTCACTTTTGTACCACCATACGTTAATTTGACTTCAGAATCTGACCCTGTAAAAAACAGTTACTGCTAAAACAACAGTCAACTTTGTGCCTTGTTCAGCCACTCATGCTCTGAAATCAACACTCCCCATTAAAAACGGCCATTGGTACATTTGGTCACCTGCACTTTAATGCAAAATTCAGAACTGGGAAGCCTCTGCTTTAATTTAGTCAGTAACTGCTGAGAAATACCAAATGCATAGGCAAATCTTGCAGAATGTGAATAGACTTGATCTCTCCGCTGTACCACTACATTAAAACAACAGGTGTACAAGCTCTCAACTTTGAACAAACCTCCAGATACTCACAGGCAAGTACATTTTCCTTGTTACTGTTTCCAGGCACATTCAAAAAGGAAAACAAGCTGTCAGCTGGGGCAGGTTTCACCAGTTTTCCCGAGGAGTGTGCAGCTGAGCCGTCCGCAGCCGGCGGTGTGCACAGACCCCTCCTGAGGCGCCGGCGGGCACACAGGCCCCGCGGTGCTGTCCCGCCCGTCCCGCCCATGAGGGGCTCCGGCAGCCCCGGACCCCGCGGTGCTGTCCCGCCCGTCAGGGGCTCCGGCAGCCCCGGGCCCCGCGGCGCTGTCCCGCCCGTCAGGGGCTCCGGCAGCCCCGGGCCCCGCGGCGCTGTCCCGCCCATGAGGGGCTCCGGCACCCCGGACCCCGCGGAGCTGTCCCGCCCGTCCCGACCACGAGGGGCTCCGGCAGCCGCGGCCCGGCTGAGGCCGAGTGGCCGTTGTCCCGCCTGGCCCTCGCCCCAGCCGCCCCTGAGGGGGAAGCCCTCTCTCTGGTGGCAAGAGTAGCGGGCTCTCCGCTGCCTCACCTCACACAGCAGCGCGGGCAGAGCTCAAATGTCCTGACTGCAGGCGCTTCCCCAGTTGCCATCTGCAATCTCCAGACGTGCCAGTCACCTCTAACACTTCACCCACCTATTCCTCGACTGAGCTGCTTAAGGTGCCATGAGGGCTGAGGTGGCAGCTCCGACTTTGCCAACTCCCACCAAGAATTCAGTGACTTGTCACTTCTACATTCCCTTAACTGTTTTCCAATAGAATGTTTATTAAAAGTACATACAATAGAATAATAAACTACTTTTTAAAGAAAATGCTTGAATAGAGAATTAGAAAAAAATCCTATTTTTATAGAGCATGGAATGAAATGGGGACATGGCAAAACATTCCGTATACCAGGCACCTGTGCTGTGAGACGGATTTTACAAAGCAGGCCTGAAAAGTGAAAATGCCTTCTCCATAGTGATAAGAATTTTATTCCGAAAGTTAATCACTCTACCACTTAGGTATCTGTCCATCAGTTAATCAAGACTGCTGTCTTGGTAAATTTGCAATACTAGTACTTATAGTATGTAAACATTCATAGCATAGTACATAATACTAGTACTTATAGTATGTAAACATTCATACCACACCCACTCAAACTCAGCTAGGACAGCTGACATTGACACCAACATAAGAATCTCAAGTTTATGCTTTTTTTCTCTAATAAGCTGTTGTTTTTGTAATAAATGTTGTTACCACTTTAACATTTAACCTGAGGAGTTAACAATCTCTCCCCTGTATGTAAAATTGCAGGAAGTGAACATTGGCTCCAAAGTCTGACATTTTTAAAAACAATCACAAGGAAACGTTAACTCCGAAGTAAAGAGTTTTATTTTGTGCATTTCAGAAAGGAATAATGACATTTTCTAAAATCAGTTGTTGCTGTGATAGACAGACATGTAAAGCTCATGTTTCCATTTTACATTACAACATGCAATGTGAGAATGATACATTAGTTTACTTGAATTCTCAAGTTAATCATCTTTGAATAAGAGCTATTAACTGTGTGAACATTCATAACAGTTAAAATTATTTCAATTGGGAAGAAAAATAATAATACAATATAGATCAAGAAGCACTGGAACACAATGGATATGTGGTTCTTACTGGGTTATTTAGTTTATTTCTATTTTACCAATTATAAGTTTGCATTTCTAGAAGTTTTTGATTGTAAAATATAAATGACGATACAGCTCAGCATCAGTCAATATACATCAGCTATTTTTAGGGGATAATGACTTGATCTATATGGATATCAGCTCATTTTATGTTAGATTTAACATTGTTTTCTTCCTTCTTAATTTTTAAACTGTCTGGCTTGACAAAGTGTTGAGTAGCTTTTTGAGAAAAAAAAAAAAACACCCCAAAACCAATAAACCACCACCCCCCAAGAAAGTTAATAACCTTAAATCTTACTTTTGTTGCTACTTAACAGCAAAGTCAACCAATACATATTTTTCCCTATTTAAAATATTTATCACTAAAACTATGCTCAACTAATCAGTGCAAAAGCAACATTATAAATGGGCATGTTGAGAAGTTTCATAACATATGTATTTTTGTGTACACAGCAGTGATTTATCTTTAAAATTTTACTATTAAATTAGAAAAAAACCCTAGCAGTGACAAATATGCAGTCTGTATCAGCAGTGCAGGTTGCAAAACTGGAAAGCTATCTGAACATAGCATAGGAAGGTTTTGATGAAAAATTTCTCATGTTTTTTTTTCCAACACTTAAAGAGTGTTATTGCCAATGAACATAATTTTGACACCGGGTGGAAATCTTCAACAGTCATAGCTCTTAAACTTCATTTCCAATTTTAAAGTATTTTCATAAAGTAAGAACAAATTTTTTTTCTGTCATTTTGTTCCTGCTTTCTAAGCCACAGGAGCCATAAAACATACCTTGAAATAATAAAGAAATAAGTATCCAGGAAAACAGTAAAGCTAGTGAAACAGTAGGACATAAACCTCAATATAATTATCAAGAATTTTGGAAAGTTCAGTGCAGTATGAAAAATACTTTCTATGCCTCTTGTGCATTAAAAAAATAATCTGTAGCTGACATTTCAGTAACATTTTTGATCAAATGACATTTCTTATGCATTATGTTGAGAAAATAAAAAATTCCCAACGCACGTACTGCAGCTCAAATGTTCAGGTATAATATAGACATTACCTATCCCTAACTTCCAAGGACTGAACACTTCAGCAAGGGAGTTAAAATCCTTATTAACCTTTCCAACAAAAAGTACATGAGTATAACCACTTCTTACAGTTCATCTCTTGAAGATGTTAACTTGCCCTGACAGCATCTACCTGAAACACATCTCCCTGAACAAGACAGCATGTGTGCACTGTACTTTAGACAGAATATAGAAACTTTAAAATACAGACACAATAAAATCTTGATCTGTGTTTTAGTGCATTATAATTACATCCTGTATTTATTTTTTCAGCATATGCTGCCTAACATTAAGAAATAGTGCTTTTGCTTTTCTGCCTTGTGATGTGGGAAGTGTTGTCAACCTCACTCTCTGCCTGTTTATTGCACTAAGATGGAAAAATTGTACAAGGAGTTGAGAACTACCAACTGCTCTCCTCTCGGTTTGTGAACCCTGAACTTGGGAAGGACATGCAGGCATCCAAATATGAAAACACACGTTTTGCATCATGTTCACTGGATTTGTTCCCAAAGGACACCACACAGAGGTAGCATGCTTAGTGTTATTGCTGCGATTTCAAAAGGCCCAGAAGCCCCACATTCTCCTCTCTGATAGTAGGCTACTAAGTCTTTCCATTGTGTCAAGCATTTCCACCTGATCAATAGAGCTAGGATTTTCCCAAAAAAGAAGGGCTCAGGTGACCCTATCTCTTCAATAAATTAATTTAATAAGCAGTCAAGAACATTGGCCTTCCCTAACATAGAAGCTGTGCATTGTATGCACACTTCTACGAATTATCCACAGTGAAAACCAGATATAAATGAAAAAACAGGTTTGCTATATGGCTCATGGTATTTAAATAAATCTAAAGACAGATTAACATTGGATGTTACTTCATTATTGAGTTAACTCTCAAAGTAAAGTTTTCAAGATTTTATATATAACTTCAAAATGTGATTTATTACAGTATTCATACACTTTATTTCTGTGGTTGCTTAGTGGAGTGTTCAAGTGAACACATACAAAAACATCCCCATTATACAGTTCAATGGAGAGATAACATATTATGCCTTCATTAATGCATGGTGCTAGAGCACAAAGTATACCAAACTCAGAAAGCTAGAGGTTAGTCTACTCCCCCTTAAGCATGCATTTGCAAAACATCCATTTACTCTTTAAGAGACAAAGAAAAAAAAACATAAGAGCTGTGCTACTTATTTTTAGCTCAGGAAGGAGCAAACATACTTTGTTACATTAAGATTTTGTTTTGAAAAAGCTAAAAAAACCGAAGCTACTTAAAATTAAGTTTGTGCATATTCTTAAAATTCCTCCTTACTAAAAGTTTCTGCAACAAGTGTGCACTGCAGTTTTATTTTATTGTCATGCCCTGATTTTGAAAACACCTAAGCCCCACACAGTTATAGGGCACAGAAGCTGCTGGCATTCAGCATCTCAGGACACAGCTCAGGTGATTGTGCAGAACAGTTAATTTCCCTTGCAGTGTAAGCCAAGTGTTCATTTATGCCCAATAGTAAGACCACAGAAGTATCATCAAATCAATCAAAATAAACTTTTACAAGTCATACAGAATTTCAAGGACAACACCAATCGACCAGGCCTGAGTTTCACAGCTAAAAGGACAATACTGCCCATTCTCATTGGTTAGTTCTGGAAGCCCTTTCCAGGATGATCTGATGAAAGAAAACACAAGTGAGTATTGCTGTTAAATTACAGATTGAAATCAAAATAACATTTAATTTTAAAGCCTTTTGGAAGATAAACTCAGTAGGAAACTGAAAAGCTTGACTCAAGGTCTGCTCTCCTACAAGCACAGTATATTCTTTAGTAATTCAGATGTAGTATTTTTTTCACCTGCAGTTTTTAATTGTTGTAGAAGTGCTCTTCTTCAAAGAGCACTAATAAGAACTAAGCTTACACAACTGGCATGCTGCTCCTGTTTCTCATTCTGGTTGTTTTGCATTTGGAAGATGAAATAACAATGGTATTCAAACTACACTTGAAATTGATTATGGTGCTAAAAAGTGACTATGCCTGGAAGACAGCATAATTACACAAACCTTTTCCTCCTAAGGAACAAAAACTCCTCACAAACTAGCACACTTACTAAATAAAAATATAAAATATATTTATAAAATATAAATAAAGCCTGGTGCTACCTTAATTACTCTGTACAGAAACAAAGTATCAAAGCAGAGTAAAAAAAAACCAAAACCAACTAAAACCAACAAAACAAAACACCAACAAAAAACCCCACACTACTAAGACAGAAAAAGCTGAGTGTTACCAAACTGCAAGTTATTTCTGATACTACCAAACAAGAGACTTGATCAAGACACTACGTAAGGCAAAATGTTGCTTTGTAAATCCTTTTTTCTTCCTTGTGTGGTCAGACAAACTCTTTAGTCATGAGTCCTGAATTACTCTTTTGGGTACAAATAAATACGTGTTTCATGCGCTGTAGAACAGATTATACAGAAGAGATATCAAGGACGAGGTGTTTTGCTTATTTTAGTTTGTCTCAAATCCTTAAGTAAAATAGCAGAAGAGGAAAAACTGTGTGTGGGTTTGGTGGTTTGGTTTGAGGGAAAACTCAAAATGCAAGTTCCTCTGTCTCCTTAGAAAATCAAGGTTATTAGTAAGACAGCTTCAGAATCTTAATTTCCTCACTTAGAACACAACAAATCCTAAAAATATTTTGCATCATTTTATCTGCTGCAATTTTAATGCCACTACTTGCCCCTTAACTACTATGTTTTACAAAGTTTGTTTTTAAATACCTTGATTTTTTAAAAACATCACTGACTTTTTTCTGAAATTGCTTTCTTGTATGAAATAAGATCCTAATTTTTACGCAAGGTTCACTTCACGCAGTCTTTGCATGGATAAGTATTAGGAATTTTGCAGTCTGTAAAAGGCACTAGATCTCACCTGTATTTGGAACCTGACTTGAGATCTGCAATTGCACATATAGCAGTCAACTTCCTATCTAGAAAAGAGATCCTGTTTATACAGTAGATCTGTACTCTTACATGAAACTGGATGGTGGATACCACTAGCTTGGTATTTTGAATCTGTGTTTGTTGTTACCTTACCTTTCAAGATGAACATAGTGGCGAGAAAGAACATTCTTAATCATAACTACAGTTTTTGCATATATCTCTGGACCAATCAACCTAGAGAAATAAAGTTTGGCACGAAGAAAATATCCAATTGGCCACAGCCATTCCTAAACAAAGAATGAAAAGAGATGATTATCAAAGCAGTCAGTTTGAAAACATGACTACACTTTTTCTAAAATTGAAGGAAGTAGCTCTTACAGGTCCTTGGTGATAATTAAATCCTCTGGCTACGTTGTAGTTGTCATTGTCAAGAGCATTATCATAGACTCCACAGTACACCATATCACTGCAAGAAACAAATGTATTACGCAAACAGTCTTGATTCAAAATGATACACAGAAAAGGAAAACAGAAATGAACCAACAAACTTGTCATCTACATTTATTGATGGTTAAGTTAGGGACGTCTCTACCAGGTTCTGTACTTTGCATGACAGTGGAATTCCAAATAAAGTTTAAATGGAGGAAAAGTGTCAACATCTTGAAAGGACTTAAGAGTCATAATTTTACCCTTTTACTCAAACTGTAGCACTGTACACTCTATCAAACACTGTATGTCCCAAGATGCAAATTCAACATCTTTGGTATGATACCAAATATGACTTGTTTACTGTGAGGCATCCAAAACCACCCAGCCATTGCCTATATGAAGAAATCAATTGCACGGACTTCCAGAATAGCAAAATAATTGGTCTGGAAGTACTTCCTGCAGCCTTATTTCATTGGTATAAATGAAGATTTCACACCATCACCACCCACCCCTGCCCTACATCAAAAAATTCCCACTGCCTTTTTATCATCTTTAGGAATGACCACTTGATCTTATCTCTACCGTACTTACTCTGGGTCTAAGGTTTTCATGCCTAATGGGCCAAGAAGCTTTTCCTCTGCTATCTGCAGAGCTTTCCAAGCTCTCTCAGGTGTAAACAACTCAGGAGCCTAATAAAATAATAAAGATTTAATGAATAATCTCCGTGCATATACATACTGTGTATGTGTACTGTGTATGTGGCTGTGTATACAAATGCAGGAGACAACAAAAAGCCTGAGTTTTGCATTACTGAATCAACTTCTGGAACCTAAAAGTTAGAGTAAGCAAGAAAACAGAAGGTATCCAGTGCTTTTTTCAGTTTTGATTTTATATACCATTGCCAAATATTATTACTGAAGCTCTTTACAAATCCAATGAAGACAAAGAATCCATCCTTTTTTAGCCAGTCTGATGGGAAAAGCAGCCTCCCAGACCTAGCCATAAAAGATATTCTGAATACAGTGAACATGGCAAATTGGCAAGTCCTATCTGGATACATTTTTAGGAGATAGTCCAAGATGGACAAATATTAAAAGCATGGAAAAAAAGCTGCCTTCAAGAAGTTATTTCAAGCAATGTTTGTTCCTGATATAATGCCATGCAAATGGACCTTAAAACTTTCTTTATAACTAAACTAAGCTTGCATTTAAGTACAAAGCCCTCCTCCCACTCCCCCACACTTACCACAACCATTGCTATTGTAAAATTTGGCCTGAGTTGGTAATCACACCATGGACTCGAAGCTCCATAGCTGTCCTTATAAATTCCACGTTTGTGTACAAGATCTGGGTGCTTTTCATTAGGATCTGCTGGACTCTCAGAGACAAAGAACAGCCTCTCAAAGTGTCCTTGAATTTTCCTGTCCCACTCATCATATGTGATAATCTCTTCCTTTCCTGCAAGATGTTACACACAGTTTTCATTTTCTGCAATAAGCCACAGTGACAACAGCAGAAGTATGCTTCTTGAATTCCTGACACTTCCCAGAACAGCA
>WAAE01022139.1:0-35878 GCA_013400495.1 Nicator chloris
AAACAAAAAAGAAACAAAAAAATCCAAAAAACCTAAAACAAAACAAAAAAATAAACCAAAAAAAGCCAAAAAAAAAAAAAGAAACAAAAAAAACCCACAAAGGGACAAATCCCCTCAAATCCCCTATCATGTGTTTTGTTCTCATGCCTCCTCATGGTTTAAAAGTGAAGTAGAAAGGCTCTTCTTCAGCTTCTTGTTCTCCTTACCCCCAAAAAAGGCAGCCTCCAGCAGAAGTGATTGTTTTCTTAATGAAAATTAGGCTGAGGGAAGGAAGGCACCTGAAGCACAGTTTGCATTTGATATTAAGTCTATTTTTTAATTAAATTGCTAATGATTCCAGAGCCCTGGTTACATCACATCCCCAGCCAGGCTGAAAAATCCCAGGGAATGGGAAATGTCTCTGCCTTTACACTGGTGAGGTGCAGGGGGGACCTTTGGGGAAATCTGCCCTGCACACAATTCCTCCTCCACAAGGGGAGAGCTGGGGCATGGGGCACCTGCACCCCACAGATCCCCCAAGCCCTGCCTCACCAGGCAGGAGAAAGGAGATATCCCTCGGATTCACCACAAAATGATATCAGGGTGATGATATCAGCTCATTTCCCAGCGAGCAAAGCTGTTAAATGAGCAAAATTAGCTCTGGAATTAAGTTTTGTGTCATTTTTTTGCACTCAAATAGCAAAGCTGCAGCTCTACTCAGCAGTAACTTGGTCTGGGCCATTTTGCCAGGCTGGGACAGTCAAGTGTCTCTGCTTTCACCTGGTGGTTGGGGTTTTTTAGAAGGTGGAGGGATCTTTCCTGAGGACACAGTGTGTGGGCATTGGGTCTTTTCCCAGTGCAAACCAAATGATAACTTGGCCTGGAGCTGACACATCCAGTGCACTCACATTGAGGCATTTATGTGTCTGTGAGCAGACCATAAACCACAGAATTCTCCACATTTACCCTGCTCTCCCAGCCCTTCTAATCTTTATTATTAATCCATATATTGTCTACTTAAATTACTAAGCAGCTCTAATTAACTATTAAGCAAACAACTGCACGAACACCTATTATCATAATCTGGTGAAAAATAAAAAAAATCTTTCGACTAAAATTCTTCTCAAAAGAAAAGGGATAAAGTCCTTCAGTACAAAAGGAAAGTGAGGACCTAGGAAACCATGGCACAAAAAATGGGAAAAACCAAGCAGGAAAATTGACAGTCTTCAGCAGAGGAGTGCAGTTTGCCTTCTGTACGTGCTGCAGAAAAATATTGAATATCCAAATGAAATTACTGAATCCAGAGGGGAAAAGAAGCCTCCAGTCTGCTCCTGTTTTCCAGGAGTTCAGGGTTCAAGCACGTGAGATCTGTTGACTGCACCGAATGATTTTGGGAGCTGAGGGGTTTGGGGATCATTTAGATGTCAAAATTCTGCCTTGCTGAGCCCTGTGGGTGTGCAGACATGGTGAGCAGTACAGGACACACAAAAGTAAATCCTCGGTGTGCTTGAAGGGTTGGTTCTATATTAAGGCTTTTGCTGTCATCAAAATGTTGTAACAACAAGTGTCACACACACTCGGTGGCCACTTGCCACTTGATGTAAGAGATTACCAGAGGTACACAGACAGACAAGAAGAAGTTGTCCACTCTCAAGAAGTTTTCCCACCAGCCTTTCCCCTCAGAAAATCAGAGGGAAGCACAGAAGAAGCGAAGCACGAAGCGCTTTTTGGTACAAAGTTTCCTTTGCAGGGCAGGTTGTTTGCAGAGAGATGAAAAGCATGGCAAACACGCTGACAATTTGTGAATGTGCATCCGTACACATATTTCCAGCCGTGCTCACGCAGCCTCCCCTTGCAGCTCCCTTGCAGGTCTGATGAATCACAGCCTGCCAAGAGCCCCACTCAGGCAGGAGTCACGCTGAGTGGCTCATGACTAAGCCCGAGCAGCAGTTTATTCACCAAGGCCATGCCAACAGCCAACACATCTGTAAGCAGCGGCAGCCGCGCTTCTCCCCAGGATGATCTGCAAACAGGAGAAGGGGTTAAGTCTGCCACGCTGATTGCTTACAGAAAGTAGATGGCTCAGCCTTAGTCATTTGCATCTCTTTCTGGATTGCAAATCCTCCTGGCACAGAGTACAGCAGGCGCTTTCATTTGTTTTCCTGCTCCTCGTCCTCCAGATGTTCGAGTCGGGCTTGTTTTCTGCAGTTGTTTGTTGTTGTTGTTGTTGTTTGGTTGGTTTTTTAGGACCTCTCAGCCAGATAATGAAACCTACTACAGTCAGTACTTTGCAATAGTCAAGCTCTGAAAACTCAAATATATACTTGATTTATTACTTCTAGCGGTCAATCACATAAATGCATTAAGCTTTTCCAAAGAAGAAATTCATAGAAACATATCATGGAATGGCTTGGGCTGGAAGGGACCTTAAAAATCGTCTCACATCACTCCTTCCACTATCCCAGGCTGCTCCAAGCTCCATCCAGCCTGACCTTAACACTTTCATGGATGGGGCATCCACAGTTTCCCTGGACAACTTGTTCCAGGGCCTCAGCACCCCCCTTGTAAAGCATTTCATCCTAATTTCTAATCTAAATCTACCCTCTTTCCATTTGAAATTGTCACGTGAATATTCTGCTTCAGCAGCAACACAGGGTAAATACTGAAATTCATCTGCAGAATGGAACAACAAAGCAAATTTTTTTCTCAGCAGCACAATTATTCAATAGGCTCGTGTTCAGTGGGCCCTGTGAAAAGGCCCATGCTCAGACTTTGGAAAAGCAACTATACCCAAAAAAACCTTCCAAAGGGTCAGAATCAAAACCAGAAACATCCATCCTCGATGGCCCTTGAGTGAATAAGTGTTTAAATGTCTTACTTGATGCACTATTGCTCACAGCACTCCGCCACTGGACCCCCAAATTTCAGAAACACCAGTTCTAATGTCACCTCATGCAAAGGCAAGATCTTAGAACTCCTTTCCTTGGGTCTGGAATGGTAACAGCTGCAGTGCATCAATAACAGGTTAATTTAGGCACGGATTTAGCTCAGAGCTGCTGTGCTGAGCCCCTGGAAAACAGAAAGTGCAGTAGGAGGATCCTCCACCCCCAGCAGGGAGCAGGTGAGTGAGCAACAGGCACTAAATCTGTATTAGGCTAAGTCAGAGAGCTGGAAGGCTGAGTGCATCCCCACTCCTTTGGCTGCCTCTCGTGACTGCTGAGGTGCCACCTCTTGTTTCACAGCTTGTGCAACACCTTCAGGTTCTGTCAGATGATGTCTGACTGCAGAGCCTGCTCCTGGTGCTGCTCCATGACACTTTTCCTGATGTTTTCTCAGTGTTTGACTTCAGCATTTTTGAATTACAGGCACGTGCCACCCGAATTCAGTCTCCGTGTTCTCCTGTACTGTGAAAAGTAAATTTTTAGGAGCACATTTGCACTTTACTCTTCGGTTGAAATCTGCTCTCCAGAGCATCTGTAGACACAGAATGCCTCTACACACTGCTGTCCAGCCCATGATTTATTTTGCTGGAAGTCTCCCCTTTCCCTGGATTTGGGATGTTACCAGGAACAAGAAGTGAGCCACTCTAAGGAGTTGCTGTGAATATTCTGTATATCCTTCAATTCAAGTTCCTCATCTTGCCAATGTCACAAATGAATGGCTGTGAGCTTCCTTTGATGCTGACTTGGTTAACAATCTGAATGGGATAAATAATTCCCATGTCATTCCCATCACATCTGACTCCATCCTCACCATCCAAAGGCTTGGAGTCCAAGAGGATGAAGTTTCCAGGTAGAAGATCATGGAAAGCCTGTACTCCTGATCCCCCTCACTGGATTTCATTTCAGAGATTTGGGAATAGGGGGTTAAAGCCTGTCAGCTACAGCAGCCAGCTGGCAGTTTTTCTGGCTTGAGGGAGCAGGGATAAAGGCTACATCCAACTTTCAACATGCCCTAAAAATGTTCAGGCTGGTGTGAGCAAGAGCTGCTGCCTCATCTCACTGACCCTTTCCTAGTAGCATCTTAAAAAATAAGCAATTGTGCTCCAGGGGAGCCTCCTTCTCCTCAAAGAAAGACTCACTTTTAATTACCAGCTACTGAATTTTCACTTGTTTCAGCCACCAGAACACATAGGTAATGTAGCACATACTCATAAATAACCTGGCAATGGAGACACAAGGAGAGGGAGATGCTGAGTGTAGACATGCTTGTCTTCCTTTGGAAAGGGTGCTACATCCTTACCACAAGGTAAATCCTACATTATGTGGCCCAAAAGTGGCAATAAAAGGGCTGTATATGTACTAAACCTTTTTGTGTATGATAGGTTTATAAAAAACCAGAAGTATATATGAGCAGGGTGTTTATTTTCTGCTTCTCCAAAAACATAACTGTTGATATTCCTGACCCACTGACATAAACAGATTTTCCTACTTCCCTTCGTTCCTGACTGGTTTGAGTATTGGAAAATTATTTTGGACTTGAGTGATGTAGGCAGTTAGACCTGAGGGTTTTATCATGTGTACTTCTCTGTCTTTCTTCCTAACTAGAACCAAACAGCACTGCAATATCCAGTGCCACTCCTGCCATGGCAGGGACACCTCCCACTGTCCCAGGCTGCTCCAAGCCCCAGTGGCCAACCTGGCCTTGGGCACTGCCAGGGATCCAGGGCAGCCACAGCTGCTCTGGCCATCACCCTCACAGGGAAGAATTTTTTCCCAGTATCCCATCTAACCATTTCCTCTTTCAGCTTAACTTCATTCCCCCTTGTCCTGGCCCTGCAGCCCTTGGCAATTGTCTCTCTGCATCTTTGCTGGGGCTCCTTCAGGCCCTGCAAGGCCACCCTGAGCTCAGCCCAAAGCTTCTCCTGTGCAGGCTGAACAATGGCAGCTGTGGCAGCCTTTCCTCCCAGCAGAGCTGCTCCAGCCCTGTGATGATGCTGATGAAATCCTTGCTCAGAAGGAGAGCTGCAACCACGCCTTGTGTCCGGGGTAGTGCTGTGGAAATGGGACAGAAAATGGAGGACCCAACAACTCCAAACCTCCCTTTGATCTCTGCCAGCCTCAGTGTGCCAGGGAATTTTCTGCAGCAGCCGGGCTGGCCATGGGGACACTCAGGAACCTGAGCCCTGGGCTCTGTTCTGCATCTGCTCCTGCAGACAAACAACCTGGCACTGTCACCGAGCAACGGGGAGATGCCGGTCATTTAGGAAATGACCAACCATTTGTGCGTGTCTGCAGGCTGGGAAAACACATCCGGGCAAGGTTAAATCTGCCTCAGCAGCAGCACAAAAGAAACGAGCTGGGTGTGGTGCCGCTGGAAGGAGCCCGGTGCCCCTGCTGCGGTAAAAGATGCTGCCGTGTAAAATCGCATCACATCCTGCGAGGGGCTTGTTTGTCCCTATCATGCTACAGTAAAGTCTGGAGGTTGGGGTTTGTTTGGTTTTGATTTTTTTTTTTTTTAATTTAAATCAAAAGAATTCTGGAAGTAAATTTCTTCAGATTCCTCACTTGACTGATTGTTTAGCAGTTGATACAGAAATAAAACACCGTGCTGGATGCTACCTGAAAAAGTGGTGGCTCTCTGTTTTTATCTGTGTTCAGGGCCAAAACTGGCAGTCACCCACCTCATGCTTGTTTTTAAAAGGAAAAATATCATCTCTGACCTGAAGTTTTCCTCAAAGACACTGCTCAGTGTGGGGGGAGCAATGCAGCTTGTGCTGTTTCAGGCACCAGCAAAGCACAGTTGATACAAGCACTGCTCAAACCGTGGTTCTGTTCCCACAGAAACTCCAAGCAGGCCCATCTAGCCAGAGATGGAGATGGATCATTAAACAGCTGAAGTCCTCCCTGGAGGGCAGGGAAAAGGAGATTTGTGCAGCTGCAGGGCAGGGTGTCTGTGTGACCACAGCCCAGAGCAGAGCCAAGCTCACACCTGGGCTGTTCCCCAGGTAAAAATACACATGTGTCCAGCTGTGAGCCTGCTGGGCTCACCTCCTTGCAAGCAATCCCCCTGCACAGATTTTAAACGAGGAAATAAACTGTGCAGCTGAAGGCACGGAGGTGGATGTGGCAAGAGGCAAGACAGGTTCACCACGGGGCAGATTATTCTTGTCAAACCTGGTATCTGATTTTCTGGAGATCAGATCTGAGATAAACTTTTCCTCTCTCAGTTCCAGAAACGCTGCAGGGCAAGCTATGGGTTTACCTGGAGAAGGAGGAGGCTGAGATGGGCAAAACCAAAGGGATGGGGCCTCAGGCAGTGGGGATGAGAGTCAGCAACAGAGGCTCCTTCCCCTGTTTCCAAGGCTGATCTGACTCAGTAATTTTCCTCATGGCCCTGGCTTAGAACGTCAGCAAGTGCTAATAAAATCTGCTGAGGTCACAAAACTGGGAAGCAGCTTCAATTCAGAATGTTAGAGCATGTTACAAGAAGACCTCACGATCCAAAGTAGCAGGAAAGGGAGGAAATTCAGTAGTGCAAGGTCATGCCTTTGGGAACTACCGACCTTTTTTTCTCCAAGCAAGGAATTCATCACCTGGCAGCAGCAGAGCTTTTTCCCCAGAGGAAAGGGCAGTTAGGAATGATAACACGATGCAGATGTGAAGAGGGAACTTCAGCCTTAAAATGCTTCCAAAGAGGTGCCTGTGTTAGGGATGGCCTAGGGAGGGCTGAAGTAATGTCACTGTACAAGCTTTTGGTCAGATTTCCTTTGCAACTGCAGGTACAATTCTTGCTTGCAGTTCCCAGCATGAACTCCCAAGGGACAAAAAGGGTGGAGCAGGGTTATCAGGATAATCAGAAGAGAAAAGGCTGAATCACCAGAATAATTTCGCTAAAAGCTTTGCCTTGGGGAAAGAGCAGAATAAAAACTCAAAAGGGGGTCTGAGAGAAAGGCATGGAGCTGTTTCTGCAGTGGTTTAGGCTGGAGATCAGGGCAAGGTTCATCCCCAGAGGGTGCTGGCACTGCCCAGGCTCCCCAGGGAATGGGCACGGCCCCGAGGCTGCCACAGCTCCAGGAGCCTTTGGACAGCGCTGCCAGGGATGCCCAGGGTGGGATTGTTGGGGGGCTGGGCAGGGCCAGGAGCTGGATTTGGATGGTCCTTGTGGGTTCCTTCCAGCTGAGGACATTCTGTGATCCTATAATTCTGTAAGTTAGGTCTTCTCTATGAGTGTGCTGGGCACAACCACCTGGGAAGAGCTGCCAGGATAATTTCCTCCTCAGAACATATGGATACACACTGGCCATCCATTTACTCAGGCTGTAAATGAGATGAAATGTTGAAGTCACTGGGATAACCAGATTTAAGAAAAGGCTTCCTATGGGATCACAGAGTCAAATAATCCACCTACTCTTTGATGAGTTAGAAAAGGGAGGATATACTTGGACCAGGTGATGCAACAATTCTTTTCTAATCCTTTCCTCTGCCCTAGCTGACTCTTCCTCAGTGCTATCCATCAATAACATAAGTGATAAAACATGGAGCTTTGAAGCTCCAACTTCTTCTTTGCTTTCAAAAGATAACTGAAGGCATTTGCAAGCCTACACTCTACACCCTGCCTGCAGAGGATTGCAGAGTGTGGACTCAGGTTTCTGAGGATAAATTAGCACACAGAGTATGAAGGTGAGATTTCAAAGGCAGGTCCAAACCACTCATACTGAAGAAAAAAATCTGACTACAGCAAGGTCTTTAAAAAAAAACCCTATTGAAAGAACTGGGAGTAGTAAAGACTTCAAATACTTTTATTTTGCATGCTGTCCTTGGTCTTTTTCCACAACAAATTCTGAGCACAACAGATTTTTTTCCGTTCACCACCGAGTCACCTGCGAGAGGCTCAGAAGTTGTTTCCCACTTGTCTGGTTGCATTGCTGTGGTTCCACAGAGCCCTACAGGTGTACAGTGGTGATAATAGATATGAAAACCATTTTTAGAAATTTTTCCCCATGGACTCACAAAAGCTTGAGTGTCTTGGCCTGGCAGGTTTGGCAGGAAAGGCATTTTTCCTTGTGCAGCATTCCTTTTTTTTTTGATGCCTACAGCACTGTCCAACAAGAGGGAATTGCACCGTTTTCCATTCTTTGGCAGTGTTCTATTTAAAATAATTACAATCAATTATTATCACTCAGCCACTGGGACTTCCTGCCCTAAAAGCTCTTTGTTTATAAGTCATCACCCACCTCTCTATTAGTGAATTCTCTGGTAATACAGTGTATTTGAGGACTACATGGAATGGCATGACTAATGCCTCCCGCTCATATTTTCCCACTTTCCTGGTAAATCAGGAACGAGAAGCAGCCAGAGCATCTCCATCTGAGCACTGCCCAGCTCAGGGGCTCCTTTTTTTTTGATGGTATTTTCTGCATCCAGCCGTGCTTCCCTCCATCCAGCCCCACCCCGCCCCTGCCCCTCTGGAGTCTTGCGAAAATTGAAAAGAAGCCAGTTTCAATTTTCCTTCCCTCCCCCAAAATTCCCTCTCTTTCATCCTGGGCTGAGTCATCTCAGACTTTCCTACACCCCTGCAGCAGCCTCCAGGCCCTCTCTGCTCACACCCGCACCTCGCCAAGCCCTCAGCGCTGCAGGCACTGCAGGGAATGGATCAGCCAAAGACTCCTTGGAGCACAAACTTATTCCTGCTCCTCGCTCAGCTGCCCTGGGAGCAAACCCTGCCTCATCCCCGCGGATCTTGGTGCTGGAGATCAGAGCCCAGAACAAGAAGCACTTATCAAAGTCCCCAGGGAATACCTCAGGTGTGTTTTCACACCGAGCCTTACATCACCTCCCAGCAAGCCCGCACTTGTTCCTGACTCCAACTCCAATCTCAAAGCCAAGCTTTCCCAAAAAGTTTTAATTTGGAAGGATTTTTTGTTGTTGTTGTTGTTGTTGCTGCGCCTCATCGACGTCGCATGTAACAACCACTTTGTTGATAGTGTTGTTTTTATGGGGAAAAAAAGTTGTTTTGTGTTATTATGCTGAGAGCCGGGGCTTGCGTGGGTAGGCAGACAGAGGGACCCATCACTTCCCAGATATTAAACCACTTTTTCCTACTCGTTCCAGTGCTCCACAGAGCTGCAACTTAGTCCTTGCTGCTTTTCTCCCTCTGAAACGTGTCTCTGTCTCCCTGCCACTGAAGTGAAGAGGATTTTTAGCCCCAGGTGAGAGCAGCCAGGAGAGCAGGAGTGCAGTGACTGTGCCAACAGGAACATGGCCAGAGGGGTTAAGTTGTCTCATCCTTTGTGATCCTCAGCACAGATGGCTTTTGAGGCAGCAAAACAACACCTCTCGCGTCCCTGAAGTGGTGTGGGGAGGGCGGAGGGCAGACTTTACTTGAAGGGTTCTTCAGCTGGACTGTGAAGGAGACCTGTCTTATTAATACTTTCCTTAAATGCTCTGCAGCAGCACTGAAAAAAACCACCTTTTATTCCACACATAGCTGCCTTCAAAGAAAGATGGTCTGTGGAAAGAGGAAATGGCTTTTCTTAGGTTCCCTAACACAGCTGGAAAACACAGGTGAGGTTTTGGGCACAGAGCCCTTTTTATGGCTTCTTTCTCCTATAATTGCTTTAGGATGTGTAACGGATGTGCAGCACACCTACAGCCAAAAAAAAAAAAATTTCCCTTTGAGAATATTAGCATGGCTGTGAGCTTTTCAGCAGGACCACCCTTTCCATTTCTCTGCCAGTCTTCTGCTGAAATTAGGAACTGCTTAATTACAGCCTGCTTGAATGGTGCAGGTCAGCTGAACAGGGGAGGGTGGGCATTGCCCCAGCCCAGCCCACAGAGCAAAGAGCATAAAGGGATGGTTTTCCCCATCCAACCACCTCAGCCTCTTTATAGACTCTCTAGGTTGAAGTCATTAACAAACCATTCTCAGACATCTCTTACAACGCAAACAAAGGAGCCTCAAAATCTTCCAGAGGTGGTTCCTAATGCAAGCAGAGAAACTGAATTAACATCTTGGCTTTCTCCTTGAATATTTCATGCAAAATATTCCGAAAACAAGTAAATCTGTTGAATTAAGCTGAGGAACGAAACACACTGAAGCCCTTCAAAAACACTCTGGGGAAACAATGGCACTTGCAGTGACTTTCCTCCAGCACATCAAGGAGGAGAGAACAAAGGGCCGATTGACGGGGCGCCTGAAGAATGGGGTTATTGTTCCTTTATTTCCTACACATACCCACCCAAACAGGAGCCAGCCCTTCCTCCAAACAACACCAGGCCGTGGATGTCTCAGCTGATGTGTCTGTGCCACCAGGCAGAAACACAAAGTACTTTACCAGATTGCTTAACAAGCACCGAGCCAGCAGCTGTAACCCCTTGGCAAATACACGGGGGTTAGAGGGGTTTAAGCCAAATTTGCATTTAGGTGTAAAGACGTGGCTCTGACTTGTCTCCACGTTTGAAGCCTCATTAATTTTGCTTTTGATTCATTCATTCAGTTACCTGTTAGCATGTACCTCGCTGCATGCTGAAACTTGACCTGCGAGGGTGTCCAAAGCCCAGACAGGAGTGCTGGTCTGATCAACATCTCCTTGAACAACAAATTTCCAGTAAGAAGAGAGATTTCTGCCAGATGACTGTGGCAGGAGCTGCTATGACGTCCTCCAGTGATGGCTGTACAACCTGGCCATAAATCACCACCCCACAAAGGCTCTTTTCCAGGTCAGGGCTTCACCTCTGGCCCCAGTGGCTGCTCGCTGAAGCTGCTCCATCCTTCAGGAGTTTCCAGGAGGAAAACATCAAACGTGTGATCACCACCAGCAACTGCTGCTGCTTTGGTGATGAATTGGGACAGGAACTGTCTGCGTGCTGCCTGACACAGCGGTGGCTTAACCCAAGCCTACTTGATAATAAAGTGCAGCTGCAGCTCCAGGAATCCTGGATACCCTCATTTCTGCACTCTGGCCATGGTTTCCAGCCTGATGGGTAAGTCTAGTGCAAAAATAAAAGCAAATGAAGGCCAAAAAAAAAGACAGTTACCTCTGAAGTAATTCCTTCACTTCCCTCTGTGTTATTGTGGTTTGCTGTGGAACTCTTTCCACCAAAACGCTCGAAGAACCTTTTAACAGAAAAATCAGATTAATGGGAGGGAGCATGGCAGCATTGGCTTCCTCACTGGCCTTTGGTCTCTGAGCCACTGATTTGTCCTCTCTTCACACTGAAATGAAAAATAAGTTGTCACAACTCAGGGATCCCTACAGGCTTTCTTGCAGCACGAGCAAAGCCAACTGAGGTTGTGTTTGCCCAGGCTAGGGGTGGGCACATGGGCAGCTAACCCTCAGTAACTAACTTGGGATGGCCATTCATCAGCCCACTGGATGAATTATCTGAGCTCGTGTCCCTTAGCAGCCAACAGAAAGGAGGAGGAAAATCCAGAGGAATTCACCTTACCCTAAGACAGAAAGCAAAATGGGGCCAGTTGACTCATGCCCAAAACACACCCATTTCTCCTGCTGCCAGTAAAGGGAGCCTTGGGTGATGGAGACAGCCCAGGCAGGTGAGTCAAATCCACCCCCACCTGGGAACCCTCAGCCACCAGAGCCTGGTCCAACCCCTGCCCCCGAGCTGGCTGTGAAAGGAGAATGTTCTCATCCCTTCCCACACTTCATAAAGAGCTGCAGAGGGTCTTCACTTCCCAGAGGGAACATTCCCAATCTCCAGAGTTGTGTGGAGAGCTTTCCTACCCAGCTCTTGCCCCTCTGCCACCTCCACTGCCTCTGCCCAAGCTTGGCCAGTGGGAGAAGCCTCCAAGGAGCAGAATTGTCTCAGATGGCACCTGGTGGCATGGAGCCACCAGGATCCCCTGCAGCCCTTGGAGGGATATGGCAACCCAGAGAGGGTGTCCACACTCACTCCATGTGTGTCCCAGCTCTGCCAGGGAGATGTTTGTGTGTGCACACTCACAGTATTCATTAATGTAGGGAAACAAATACTGTACATGAGCCAGAGACCCACGGACGTGAGGTTTCTCAGACAAATAGCTGGGACTTCAGCTAAGAGCAAGCAGGGGAAGGAGGGGGGACATCACCCAGCAAGCACATGCACCACCATGGCCACTCAGCACGGAAAAGGAAAAAATAGCTGCTGCGTATTTCGGAAATATAAAAATAGTTTGGCTGCTCCCTTACCCTTTCCTTTCAGTCATTGCTCCACTGCAGCCCCGGGGTTTGTTTGTCTCAGTTGCTATGGGCAGGCTGTGGCTGCTGGGGAACAGCATCCTGCTGGTCCCTGAACCCAGGGAAGTGGCTCTGTGACAGCCCCAAGCCTGGCTTTGTCCCTGTCCTCTGGGTGCCTGACCCGGTGCCTCCCGGTGCAGTGAGGCATCAGGGCATCTCCCCTTCCCCCAAAGCTTTTTCTGTCCTTTTAGGAGAGCTGTGGTGGCTGGGGACAAGGCTGTGCCACCCACCCCACCAAATCCCTGTCACCACCACAGAACCCATGGAAGAATGTGCACATGGCCATGTCCAACCCGGGTACCCTGGGAAACACCCCGGACCAAATTCTGCTGTCTTGGGCTGTGAATGTGCTGGAAGAGTGACCCTGCAGAGCCAGGGAAAGCAGAACAGGGAATGGCTCCTGTTCCCCTCCTCACGCTCAGGGCGGGCTGGGGGCTCAGCACAGCAGCCAGCACGTCCCAGGAGCAGTGCCAGCTCTGCAGGGTGGTGAAGTGGTGGCACTTGCAGCCCTCACCAGCCCTGCAGGAGCACGAGCACCTCTCACATGTCCCTGATAACGAGTGTCTGCAGGCACGGGCTTGTGGCACCCACTTTTCCGCTCTGGCTCTGCTCAGGGGTGACTCCTGGGACACAGCAGCCTCCTTTCCACACTCCCTCACGCCTGCCCAGCCCCCTCCTGACCATCCCATGCCCCAAATCACGGTGCTGGCGGGGTGACAGATGTGACAGCACACTCAGGTTGGTCATCCACCTCTCCCCCCAGTGCCACTGGTCAGCAGGGCCGTGCTTTATGGAGTGCCTGCGGTCCCTCACCTCCTCATAAAGGCATTCTGGCACCCCCCTGGGTTTGCCAGTTTAAACATTCCTGCCTGCAGTAAACCTGTCCTGCTCGCCCCACAAGTGTCTGAGCACCCTGTTTCCCTTTCCTGCTACGTTCAAATATGCTGCTGGGAACCTAAAGGCTCCACATTTTTCTGACACCTTCTGTGTTTGCAGCACTGTGCAGACATTCATCGCCANGCTAATGTAATTGGTTAACCTAGAGAAACAGCTGAAATGTTTTAAAAACTAGAAAACAAAACACCACTTAGAAAAAAATTGTTTTAAAAAAATAATTGTTTGCCAAAATTGTTTTGAAAAAAAAGCTTTCTTAAGAATTTTTTCCTTGGGGAAAAGTTAACAGCTGCTAGCAAGCTAAAGTCTCTCAAAAATATCAAACCCACAGACGCCCGGTCATGAGGTCTCACACTTTTATAGGTTTTGGTCTGTTTGCATACTGGATTTAACTGTCCAATTACAACTTCAGATTATGAAGTCTCACCCGTCTTGTTTTCTCCCTTCAGCCCACCCTTGTTTGTGCTTTTGGGCCTGAAAACTTGTCCCAGTTGTCCTTGGTGTCCATCAGGAGCAGGTTTTGTTTTGTGTCCCTGCTGTGTGCAGAGCTGAGTGACCCTGAGTGTGAGCTCAGAGCTGCACCCTGGGCAGCACAGAATCTGAAAAACATGAAAGCTAAAACTTCCAGCAGCTTGTCTGGGACCACAGGGCCAAGCCTGGTAGCTCCTGAGCCTCCTTGCCCTTTTTAAGAGTGCTGTGTTTGCCCATAACCCACTTCACACCTGGAGCCCATCCCTGCTGCTGGCAGAGGCGTCTCCATGAGCTTGGCTGCCAGGGCAGAGCAACTTGTGAGCAGAGCATGAGTAAGAAATGTTTCCTGCTGAGGGCTTGGGTTAGGGCTGCTTTTTCACAACCAATGGTGTGGAAACACCCAGCTCTTGAGAGCAGCCTCAGCCTTCTCTGCTGGCTGGGCTGGAAGTGCTGGAGCTCAGCTTTTTGAAACGGCGAGTGTGAAAAAGGGGAGAGGACTTTGCAGAGTTCCTGGGTGGTTTGGCTGCCCTGAGGAGCAGGAGAGGGGATTTACAACCTCCTCATCTCCAGTGCTGTGCTCCTCCAGCCCTGCCTCAAGTAGCTCTAGCTCCAAAAGCCAGGTCTTTGCTTGCTGTTCCACAGAATAAATGGGGTTTTGCACTTGAGTTGCCTGCCCATTTGAATTTTTAATGGACGTTTCCTAAGGATCAAGTACCTGCTGACTCAAGGAAAGAAGAAAGCTGCAGTTGCTGTCCCACCTCTCCTTACACACTTCCATTCATCTCTGAGCTCTGTGATCTCAGACACCAAACCCTGAGTGTGTCCAGCCGTGCTGATAAGGAAGGTAGCCATCAAAGGGAAGCCTGCCTGTAAAAGGAGTGCTCTGACTTTCCCTAATGGCTCCCAGGCGGGGAAAAAGAACAACTTCATTGTTTTTCTGTCGGGAACTGCATTTATACAAGCTGGCAAAAGACCCAAGCTCCCATTCCTGGCAAATCTGCTGGCAGCTGGGCTGGCACAGGTGAGCAGAGCCCAGCTGGCACAAGGTGTGCCCTCCAGCAGCACCAGAGCTTCCCTGCCAGGCTCAGAATTCCCAGCACTTTACAGCTGGAAACTCTGAACAGGCCACACTTCCAGGGCTTTCTAGGTATTTCTAGGTGTATCTTCTCTCTTTTTCAATCCAAAATCTCGGTTTGAATGTGTGCTCAAGGGACTTTTTATTTTTTTTAATGAGCAGCAATCCCACTTTTCCTCACATCACTCTCCTGTAGCTCCACCCAGGTGTCAGACACAGGTTTGGGACACAGGGCTGCAGCCCTGTCCATGAAAACTAAATGAGGGATAATACACCCAAGTGCACTAGGAAGTTTTTCAGGAATTCTGGTGGATCAGCAGAAATTTGAAAATTTGTTTGTGAGTCAATGCCACAGGTATCAAAGGAACCTGTGCTGGAGTTGAGGGTTTCAGATTCCAGGTCACATTATCTAGGCTGGGGCACTGGTTCAAGTCATTGGTTTTACAACCTGCCTGTAACCATGGAGAGCAATTTAAATAATTACATCCACAAAGAGCTGCAGAACTCAGGTGGTTGGGAGAAAGGGGAATGGGAAGGTGTGTCAACACTGCTGGAAAAGAGATTAACTGGGGAAATGGGCCAGAAGTGACTGGGAGACACCCTTGGCTGCTCAGGGATCTTTGCTGACTGGGTACCTCACATACCTCCCCCTGGGCAGCCTCAGCACTGAGTGGGCACCTCAGCTGTGCTGCCCATCCATTATTCCTTTTCCCACCTGGTTCCTCTCTAGGAATTGCTGTGGTGAGTGCTTTGGCAGGGTTCTGTCCACCCTTCCCCCTCCAAGGCTGGGACTTGACAGGCGTTAAGCTATTTATGGAAAACTGGGCAAATAAGTAAAAGATCTGGATGGAAGAAAAATGGGAAGGACGAGATGGGTGTTGAAGAAACCTGGGGTAAAACCTAGCTAAGGTGGCACTGCCCACAGCTTGGGGGAAGCCTCAGAGAGCTCTGAAGCACTTTCCCTCCCTCTTTCCAGTCTCTCCAGCTGGATGGAGCTCCTGCTCTGCACCACTTCCCAAAAAACCACTGTATGTACAGCATGCTGTAGCCAGCCCCCAGCAGCACCATCCACCTGAGAAGCCACTGAGCAGGGAGGGGAGCAGTAACTAATCCATGGAGAGAAGTGGTTGGCATTGCAGCTGTGCTGTCCCAGGCCAGGAGAGCTTTCCTTACCTGGCCATTTCCCCTGCAGTGGCAGGGATGAGAGGGAGGGGACCCTGGCCAAGGTCACCTGAGTTACAACTCTGGGCAGTGCCAGCACCTCATCTGCCAAGAGAAAGGCACTAGACCCATTTGGTGGAAAAGCTGAGGGTTTATAGTAGAAATTTCTGTTTAAGGCAGCATTAGTCATCTGCTGTGGGTGTGATTCAGGGCCAAAAGTAGCTGACCAAATTCCCTATATAGTCAAGAGAGAGACCAAGAAAGAGGGTGGTGTGACCCAGGGTGCCTCCGTTACACACCTGAAGTCAAACAGAGTCAATCCTGCCATTGTGGACAGAGTGGTATTTTAGTTTCTGGCTGCAGTGGGGTTTGTTTCAGTTTTTTTTGTGGAATCTGTAAAAGCAAACCAACCTTTTTATACTTCATCAAAGCGGTTTTCCTTTTTCCAGCCACCAGCGGGAGGCACCGCACGTGTTTTGCTGGTATGCACTGCCCCACCAATAAACTGCACTGTTTTGGCTACTCTTGCCAGTTCTTGAAGCTTTCCTTGAGAGTCAGTCCAAAAAACACCTCAGGAGCAGCATTTCTGTCCCCCACCTCCAAAGCAGGGCTGGCAAGGAGTGCTGCAGGGCAGATCACACAGAAGGGTTTTTCAAAGGCCTCAAAAATGCAGTGGAAATGCTCAGAAATTGAAGTAGTGGAGTGAGGAGAGAGGGAAAAAAAGCACAGGAGCCCTCTTTAAGGATTCAGGGCATGGCAAACTGTTGGAATGAGGGAAACCCTGGGCAGTCACAGTCACTGAACAGGTGAAGGGAGCCAGAGCCTGGGCGATAATAGGACTTAGGATTAGTGAAACACAAATGACGGAATATCTGAACCAAAAATACATCTGCAGGGACAGGGGTCATTCACTGCCAGCTGCCAGGGAGCTGCGTAGGAAAGAGGTCCTATCTTTAGTCACCCATCATCTGAGGAGGCTGAGAAAATGATGCAGTGAGGCTGCAGTGCTGGAAAAGGGTAAACATCATAAAAAGTTCATCCATGAGGGAGGAAGGGGCAGGCCAGCTATGCTAACACTGGTGAAACAACAGGCTGTGCAATCCTTGAACACTTCTACAGTTATAAAGAGCACAGCCAGAAGTGTGATGCCAGTTTTCTTACGAACAATCAAAAAATGATTGTTTTGACCCCCCATCAATCATTTTGCCTTCACAGTACACTTCAAATTCTGATTTTTCTTCCCTCCACATCACCATTAACCCCACTTCTCCCCAGCTGAAGGTGTTTGCCTGTTCATACCAGCTTAAACAGTGACACCATGGCTTTCTATCCTTGGAATAACCAACAACAGGTCTATTTCCATCGGGCTTTCGTGACTCAAAGTGATGCAATCTCCCAGTTAGCATCCATCAATTGTTCTCAAGCTGTTCCCTGGGACTATTTGCTGTTAGCAACGAAGTTTTGTTGGCCACATAAAGTTGTGTGCCATTGTTTCCATTTCCTGGCTGGAGGAAAAGGCAAGTAGATCCAGTGCTAATATTAACACTGATTTTTCCATTTGTTTTTGCAGATACTGGTACCTGCAGTTTTGGTGGCACTATGGCTCAGCTGGCCAAGCTCAAGACTGGCATGTGCAAGTAAAAGGCAAGACCAGATCAGCAAATTTCCTTAATTGTATGCACAAATATGAGTGGATTTTTGGTTCAATACTCTTTACCCAGTTCTCTACCACAACTGTTAGCCTGTTTCCCTATGTTTGTGTTCCCTTTCTTTGTTCAGCTTCATTCCGTGGTGGTTTCCTTTTCTTCCCATATTCCCAAGATCTCCTCTATTCATTCTGCTACCTAGTGAGCTTTTCTCCTTCCTGACATGACTTATCCTTGGCAACCCTTAGAGCAAATACTCTCTATTATAATATCTGTTACTACTTGAAATCTAATCTCCTTTTCAGTAAAGTTTATTTAAGAAGGGTCTGGCTTTTCCCTCGGGATTTGTTTTGCTCACATTTTTTTCAGCAAAACATTTTAACCGGTTGGGAAAGACCTCAGCTGAAAATTCCCTCTAAAACAGGGACAGCAGCCACATTAATGAAATCAGAGGTTGCAAAGGAAGAAAATTGTTGTTAAAAGGAGGAAAGCAAACATGTTTCACCGTCCATTCTGCTTTTGCATCAGAAGGAATATCTGGTGTGAGATGAAACCATCCTGATTCACCCAGTAAAATAGGCAGATTTTCCTGGATATTCCCTATTAAAAAACTGTGGATCTTAAGAGTTAAACATCACTACAGAGGAAATATCTCTTTTTCTTGGAGGAAGAGGTGTGACTTGCAGAATTAATGCCCTTCAGATAAACACCTTGGGATGATCAGCGTGCTCGTTCCTTCCTGCCGTGCCCCACCTCGGCAGAGTTACATTTTCAGCCCACTCCACAAGTGAGAGCATGTGGCACCCTCTTCCTCCTTCAAATGAGACACTCAGCAAACAACCTGAGTGGGCAAACCAACCCCTGGTGTTGTGATATCAAAGGAGAAAGATCTGCACGCACACCAGTAAAAAACCGTGTTGTGAAATACCCAGTATTGACACGCACCAGCTGAAGAAACACACATGCACCAAGTGGAAGGAAATCAAAATGGAATTACCCAACACTGTTATCTCCCTGTTCATTCAGCCGTGTTCCTACCCAATTTTCCCCCAATTCATTTACAGTGAGTCTCAATGCAGACATGTACTCTATTTATAGCTCCTTTCTGCATTTTAGGGCTTGCTAAAATAGATATATTAAAATAATAGTCTGGTTTAAGCACAGCTTTCATACCCTTACTGCACAGTCACATTGAAATAATGTCTGGGGGTACAACATTATCGCTTTACATCTTTTATTATCTTTTATTATGGCAAATTCAACACACAGATATACATAATAGACCTAATAATAGAAATCAGGTACTTGAGACAGCAATGCAAATTGCTCAGTAACAAGACAGGCACTTAGAAGCTGCAAATTTGCTTATTTTTTGGGCAGGCAGTCTGCCCATGACCAGGGAGGCAGGCCAGGGCTGCCAGACCCACCCCAAAATTCCCAGTCCAACCACAGCTTCCTGCATGACCTTGTTCCAGTCACTTAATCCCGTAGATCTGTTTACAGTGGGTAAAAGGAGAATGCATGCTTTCCCTATCGCAGGGTGAGCATGAAAATCCCATCACTGCTGTCAGGAGTGAGAAGGGTTTGAGGGCTCTGATGACCTCTCGCTGGATTTTAAGCACTTATTTCACTCCTGTGTCTGCAGGAGCGGGATGGATGGACAGGCTTGTGGCCAGGCAGAGCCTCGGGTCTCAGGGCATGGTCACACACGCTGCTCTGGCTGGACCTGTTGTGGGTTTAGAGGTGACCTTGGCACTTTCCAACCTGTTGTGCCTGTGCAGACACGGAGTGGGAGGAGAGCAGCTTGGAGGGTTTGGGATGCACAGCGCTGGAATGAACGGTGATTAGTGAATCTGCTGCGCCATCTATGCTCAGACACAGCTCGTGTTCCAGCCTGCTCGCCAGCCCCGACATGGCACAGCCAGGGGTTTCCATCACAGCTCAGTCCTCAGCCAGAGCTGTCCCTGCTCTGACCACAGCCATGGAGCATTGGGGGCTGACACCCACGTGGGGCACCTTCACAGAACCAAACAATCCCAGAATCATTTATGTTGGAAAAGATCCCCAAGATCATCCAGTCCAAACTTTGATCCCCACCTTGTCCCCAGCCCAGAGCACTCAGTGCCACCTCCAGCCCTTCCTTGGACACCTGCAGGGATGGGCACTGCCAACCTCCCTGGGCAGCCCCTGCCAAGGCCTGAGCACCCTTTCCATGGGCAAATTCCTGCTGCTGGCCAAGCTGAGCCTGCCCTGGCCCAGCCTGAGGCCGTTCCCTCTCCTCCTGTCCCTGTTCCCTGGCAGCAGAGCCCGACCCCCCTGGCTGTCCCCTCCTGGCAGGGACTTGTGCAGAGCCACCAGGTCCCCCCTGAGCCTCCTTTTCTCCAGGCTCAGCCCCTTGCCCAGCTCCCTCAGCCCCTCCTGGGGCTCCAGCCCCTTCCCCAGCTCCCTTCCCTGCCCTAGACACACTCCAGCCCCTCCAGGCCTCTCCTGCAGGAGCCACAACTGGACACAGCCCTGGAGGTGCAGCTTTCCTTGCACTTGGGTTGTGCTCACATTTGGGTTGGCAAGCTTGCAAGTTACATTAATGCTGTGATTGCCATTCCAATGCCTCAACAAACATCAGGGAAGATCCATGAGGCTTTGTGTCTGGCCACCTGCAAGAGGGAGGAGTACACCTTGATCCATGGAGGTAAAGCTCAAAATAAACAACTGCAGCTGGCAGGAGAATCAGCCTCTCATTCCTCAAAACCAAGAGACACCCAAGCGCAATTTTTCCCTCACACCACTGCCCTTCTCACCACTTGCTTTTTAAAGTACTGTGGTTTTGTGTTCTCTTTCCTAAAATGCCAGACACTGCAGGGCCAGGTGTCTCTATTTTGGAAGTCCAGACCTATTCCTTACTGTCTTCCTCACAGCTGAACTCGGATCACTGCAGTAGAAGGGTGTGATAAAGGAATCACTGCCTGTGCTCCTTTTGGCTGGGGTAGGGTTAATTTTCTTTGCAGTAGCTGTTGTGGGGCTGTGGTTTGGATTTGTGCTGGAGTCAGCATTGATAATTCAGGGATGTTTTGGTTATTGCTGGGAAGAAATTATGCTTTTTCTGCCTCTCAGTGATGAGTGGGCTGGGGGTGCACACGCATTTGGGAGGGGACACAGCCAGGACAGCTGACCCCAAATGACCCAAGGGATGTTCCACCCATATGGCATCATGCCTAATGTATGGAGATGGGAGAAGAAGAAGAAGGAAGGTGGGGTGTTTGTGGTGATGGCATTTGTCTCCCCAAGTCACCGTTAAATGTGATGGATCCCTGCTTTTTTGGGGATGGTTGAACACCTGCCTGCCCTGGGGAAGGGGAGGAATGGAGTCCAAGATTTGCTTTCCTTGTGAATGTGGCTTTTCCTTTGCCTATTAAACTGTCTTCATCTCAGCTCACAGGTTTCTTACTTTTGCTTGTCCAGTTCTCTCCCAAATCCCACCAGCGGGGAGTGAGTGAGTGGGGCTCAGGTGCTGACTGGTACGTGCTGTCCTTCCCATCTGGGAAGGCAAGGGCTTCCAGCAGAATCATTTCAGATATTTCCTTCTCAGGAAAGCTCTCCAGTGGGTTTTCACCGTAAAAAAAAAAGAGATAGTTCAGGTCATGCCACCTGTCAGTGCCTCATTTTAAACATTCACAGAGCCTCTCCCAGGCACATCCCACCCCCGTGCCAAGGTAACCACTTGCAAATACACTCAGCAGAGCAAGTTGTCTCAGGGCTCTGCACACAGCCAGAAGTGCTTGTAAATCCTATTCATGGAACTCTCAACCACTTTACCTTCAAATGAGCAGGCTGGGTGTGGACCTGGCTCTGAATTCAGTGATTCTTTCTCCCAGCCCCTGACCCTGGGCTTTCAGCACTGTCCCCTTTGCCTCTCACACTCCCTGAGCAGTGACAGCACCTCCTGGAGCTCACATGGGGCTCTTTGTATGACATGGGAGCCACACCCTCCTCCCTGCCAACCCATCAGGGAGTTTTTGAGAGCAGTGACAAAAAGCAGAAATAGGATAACCCAAAGTGGACTCAGTGTGGTCACTGTTACAGTGCAGCCTGTTCACAGCTGGTGTCCAGCACAGGCTCCTCCTGCAAGAGCAGCAACTGAACCACTCACCCATCATTTCCCAGCTCCAGGAAGAGCTTTTTGCTCCCCTCTCTTACTGTCCCAGCAAATATTTATCTTGATTTCCAGCCACTTTTGCAAACAGCTTGATCTCACAGCTTCTCCTCCCTTCTCCATGTCCCAACAGCTAGGAGAGTCACACAGACGATGGAAGACCTGCTCCCAGAGCTCAGCATTTTATCCTGCTCTGGATAAAATCCAGAGGGGCCACTTGGGTCAGCACAGAGATGCCAGGGGCAAGCAGCAGCAGCAGCAGTGGTTCCTGTCCCACTGTCCCATGATCCGTGGGAGTGGAGCACATCAGGTGCCTCCGGGCTGAGGCAGAGGCTGAACAGACATTTCCAAAGCCATAGCTTCAAACTGAGCCCTTGGATGGATCTTGTCCTTGTGTCTGCCTCTCAGTTTTAGAGCTCCTGCAAAAGCAGTGCCCCTGAAGCTGAGCTGGAGCTGTGAACAAGGCAGATTTTTCCATGGGAATTCCCCCAGGTCCAAAAGGCAGTGAGGCACTCAGCCCTCGGGGGCTCCCAGCTCTGCCCATTACTCAACGTGGTGCATTCCAAGGCATATTTCAAAGGAGAGGATTGTTCTGGAAAGGTACCGAGTGGTTAATTATTTGACAGTGGTTGCAGTGGGCAGGGAGGGTTTGCAATCCATTAATGACTGCGGGATCACTCAGCAGCAGCACATCCAAAGCAGCCTGGGAGATATATGAGGTGTTTAGGAAAACTGCTTTATTGTGAAAAGTGTCAAAGGCATCCTTTAAACTACTCCTCCTTGGAAGGTTTTATTAGCAATTCGTTTCTGTCACACCTCAGGTCAAGCTACTGTAGATCTTGCTGCGATTTTTTCGGTTTTAAGATGTTTTTATTTAATTGCTGTCTCAAAAATTGGTTTGAATCCTGAGTGTGCCCTGTGAGGTGCTGTCTGGGTCCTCTTCCAAGCTGACCTCCACAGTGAAGCCTGAAACTTAACTGTGTTTCCCTTTGCTAAAGGACCACTGCCACACTCTGGCAAACTTTGAAATATATCTTTTCCTAAAGTCCTGCTGATGGTTTGAGGCGCTTTTTTTTTTCCCATCCATCATTTCTTCTTTCCAAAGCATCTCTTTGGAAACAACATTTCTTTATTTTCTTAACCAGATTTATCCCTCTGCTGGATTCTACCAGGGGTGCTGCACAATTTGCTCTGCAGGTGACACCACCACAAAAGCTGCTGGCAGGGGGACAGGTCTGGCATGACAAAGTGAGAGTTTGCACACAAATACTCCTGCAAAAAAAAATCACCAATGACCAGGACAGCCACAAAGGGAACTCTGTGACTGCTCCATCCTTCTGAAAATCTCTGGGTGAGCAGTTGAGCATTCTCCACGTCAGCTGAGAAAGTCCTGGTGCCTTTCCACAAAGCAGTTCAAGGGTAAGGCTGGTACAGAAATCT
Source organism: Nicator chloris (assembly GCA_013400495.1). Lineage (NCBI taxonomy): Eukaryota > Metazoa > Chordata > Aves > Passeriformes > Pycnonotidae > Nicator > Nicator chloris. Next base: position 22,992 of record WAAE01022139.1, read on the forward strand.
CCTGCAGGCTTTCAGCGCTGTCTCAGTTCCTGGGAACATGACTAAACCTGTCTGAAAGGAGGAGATGTTAACACGGCTTGTCAAGAAAAACATCTCTCAGGCTTCAGGTTCAGCTTGTGCTGACACCTCTCAGGCATTAGAAGAGGCCAAATCCTGCACTGATCACAGGACTAGATGGATGAGGCTGGTGTTTTCCTTCTGCATCTCAGCTCCATCCTTTTTTTCCTTCCTCCAGCTGGACACTCAGTGGCTCTGTGGTCTAAAACACAGACCTGAAGGCATAATTCTCTCTTCCACTACCTTGAGCAAGTGTCCTCCAGTCATAATCACAGAAGTTCAGGTTAATTGTTTTTGATACCCTGGGGTGTCCTATACACACGTGACTATTCTGCTTTATCTGTTTTCCAGCTGGGGTTTTTTCTTCTGTGAAACTGAAGTTCATCACTTCCTGTCTGTTTTGTAAGAATTCCTTGTAGCTGTGTGCTGGGAGTTGTGATTTGCAGTAAAATCTTAGCCCATGGCTATTGGAAGTAAACAGGACATGGGCTTTATGTCCATTTTGAAATACTATCACTTCAACATCTACTCTAAAGTGTTTTCAGGTGTATTCTGCAGTTATTTTCTTCTCCTCAAGCAATCTCTTTGAGGCTGGATCCACTTCTTTGCCTTGCTTGGGAGAAACTTCACCTGATTGTCAGAAGAATTTATAAGCTGCAGCTCTTCTCTTTCTCTGCAAACACAGACCAAACAGCTCTGATTAGAGCAGTGACCCAAGCCTGATTAAATGTCTCTCAAAATATTTCTTTTTCTGTGGAAACATGGCAATAACTGTTCAAGGCTGTTACCAATAAGGGGGAAAACTGATGAGAAGTGTGGTTTCAGTATTAATTATGCCCCAACAATTACAGCCCAGCTGAGTGAGAGGTGGAGAGATGCCTCCCATGCCTGTGTCTTTCTGATTCTGTACAAGATACAAACAAAAACAAATGGAATAAGCTCCTAAAAACAGCAGGTAAGGTTTCTATTTCACTCCTAAAGACTTGGAATGTTAAAGGTACCTTTTATTTCACTAAAAAGCATCATCCCATCCTTTCTTCTCCTTTTTCATGTCTCTCACACTGAACCCTTGTGCTGCTCTGACTTGCAACTCACCTCCCACAACTCTTTCACAAGCACATCCCAAAAATTGATGCTGAGGCTGTGAGACATGAAGGGTTTTTAAAACTAGATGGTCACATAAATCTTTTGCTTAATAACTGTGGTTAGCTTTAGCTGATGGGATTTTGTTGCTGTTGTTGTTACAACATTTTGATGACAGCAAAAGCCTTAATATAGAACCAACCCTTCAAGCACACCGAGGATTTACTTTTGTGTGTCCTGTACTGCTCACCATGTCTGCACACCCACAGGGCTCAGCAAGGCAGAATTTTGACATCTAAATGGTCCCCAAACCCCTCAGCTCCCAAAATCATTTGGTGCAGTCAACAGATCTCACATGCTTGAACCCTGAACTCCTGGAAAACAGGAGCAGACTGGAGGCTTCTTTTCCCCTCTGGATTCAGTAATTTCATTTGGATATTCAATATTTTTCTGCAGCACGTACAGAAGGCAAACTGCACTCCTCTGCTGAAGACTGTCAATTTTCCTGCTTGGTTTTTCCCTTTTTTTTTTTGCTATGTCTTGTTTGTGCCATGGTTTCCTAGGTCCTCACTTTCCTTTTGTACTGAAGGACTTTATTGCTTTTCTTTTTAGAAGACTTTGAGTTGAAAGATTTTTTATTTTTCACCAGATTATGATAATAGGTGTTCGTGCAGTTGTTTGCTTAATAGTTAATTAGAGCTGCTTAGTAATTTAAGTAGAAAATATATGGAAAGCCCATTTTTGTTGGAAACTCCTTTCACCTAAAAAGGCAAATCAGGGAGCAGCTTTTGTGCAGCATCAGCATGATGGGACCCAAATTCTTTCAGCAGCACACCTGGGGTACAAGAGAAAACATCACTGAAACACAGCAACCAAACCAAGAGAGCTCTGAACTGTTGAAGTAGGAAATTGTAATTTCCTTATCTCGAGTGCTAATGGAGCAAAAAGAGGAGAAAAAGGAGCTACAGAGGGTGAAATAACCATCCTCTCAGAGAACCATGCCTTCCAGAACCACACATGCCAACACCAGCCAACAGCAGGGACTGTTATCAGAGCCCAGACATTGACACAAAGAGGTTTTCCATGAGACACAACACTGAAATTTCACTCAGAGCAGCTGGGATTCCACTGAGAGATGTGCATAAAAATACTCTTAGACCAAGCCCAACCAGTCTGAGATGTCTTGCAGGTCCTGGTCACAGAAATACTTTTTTTTACACATGGCATCAGCACAGTTTTTTTACAGCATCACTTTTATGCTCAGCTTGCTGAACTCCACCTGACACACCAGTGCATTGCTGAACATCCTTTCCTCGGCTCCTTTTGCTCTGTTCCATTTGTGCTCAGCAGGAATGTGCAGGCACAGCTCTCCAAAAGCATCTCAGCTTCCCTCAGCCACGTGGCAGGAATAATCTGCTTGTCTTCCCACAGAAGGAGATGATCCTTTTTGGTCCTCTGCAGTATGACACAGGTTTTTACAGTTTTCACTGGCGTGGGGTAACTGGTGCCACTGGGTGAGATGGGAGGCTGTGAAACTTCCAACCCAGCATGGGCAATTTTCCCATGTCCTATGTAACAACCTGTAGGGAGAGGAAGGTGCTGGAATAAGTGTTTCAACCTGGGATGTCCTGTCACAACATCATTGTTGAATTTAGCACCTGCCACAGCTCTGTGCCGTGTCTCTGCTGTCCCCCCACCTGCTGGGATAATTTCTAGTCCTCTTTGTCATTTCATCCTTCTCACAGCACCAGAAATGCTGCAGCATTGCTGACAGCAATGCTCAGAAATCCTCCTGTCTGTCTGTCTGGGCAGGAGGCACCAAAAAGCCAGATAACAAACTGCTGTGCTGCGCCGTGCCAGGACCATCCCTGGCATTTCCTGAGGCATTTTTTTATGTCTGGCTTTTAATTTCCTACATGGAAAGCTGCTTGAAGCAGAAAGCATGTTTTCCCTCGTTTCTTAGCCTGGAACCCAGCAGAGCATGAGGCCTTTTATCCATGAGGGGCTGTGTGTGGTGGGAGCTGGATTTCCCACCTGGTTTTGGAGAGGGTGGATCTCCATCCCTTGCTCTCCCCACTAGTGGTGCCTTAGGATTTCAGCTTTTAAACTTTTCTTATGTTTGTAATCCTGCAGTTCTTTCGTGTATAATACTAAACTCCATATAGAGTGTGAGCTGCTGCTTTTCCATTTTGGTCAGACACAATTCTTCTCCAGGCCTGGGAATCAAGGACACCTCATTGCCTCAGGCCCTGAGAAATATAAACAAAAGTGAGTTTGTGGGGGCAGAAAACTTGGGGTAAATGACTTAATTTACCTGAAGCTGTAATTAGAAGATTAACTCCCAGTATGGAAATGGACCAAACTTATAAAAGTATGAAAACCTGTGACCCATTGTCCATTTTTGCCTTCATCTGCCCGAAATGCACCTGCAGGCCCTTCAATAAATATAATCGTTTTTTATTCCCTAAATTCTGCCTGCCCTCTGTTTTTAGGCAGCCCAAAAGGCACGACAAGTACCACCCAGCAGGGGAGATGGCATTCCCATAGAACTCTTCTTTGGAAGGATTTCAGGCAGAATTTTTTCAGTGCTGCTTTGCAGTGAGGTGCGTTTTCCGTGCGGGCAGCGTGACCGCGGGCCCACCTTTCATCCCAACCCTTGTGCAATGCTTGGAAGAGCCTCCTGCTTTTATGAGTCTGCTCTTCATAACTCATCTGCCAAAGAGAGCTCGGCACAGCCAAGCTCAATAGAAAATATTCCCCTGGGGAAACAGAAGCATTCTCCAGGCTTTGGGTATATTTACAGCAGGCAGATGAAATGCATAAATTAAAAGGGTAGGTAGAGGCTCTGAGGAGTTGAAGCCAGCCAGGGTACTCAGACACTACACACATTTATTAAGGATAGGGTTTGGTTTTTTTTTTTCACAGGGAATGTTACTGTTCCATGTCTGACTTTCACAGCTGTAGTAAAACACAGGGTGGCATTTTGAAAGCGGCGGCAGCGCCGTGAATCCCCTCGCTTTGAGTGGTTCCCTGGTAGGAGACCTTGGCAGAGGCCAAATCCTGGAACAGACCGAGAGCTGAAAGCAGGCACAGCTAAAAAGCACAGGATTTCAGTGCTGTGAATAGGGAGTTTGTCTCCCAAAGAATCACACAGGCTTTATCCAAAGGAGATAGCGTGGAAGCAGCGGGGTTGTTTGGGATCTTCATCCTCTTTTGCCAGCACAAAGCTACTTTCTGCCCCTGATGAGCACCCTGGGTGCAGGCTGGAGGCTGATCAAAGTAAANCAGAGAACCATGCCTTCCAGAACCACACATGCCAACACCAGCCAACAGCAGGGACTGTTATCAGAGCCCAGACATTGACACAAAGAGGTTTTCCATGAGACACAACACTGAAATTTCACTCAGAGCAGCTGGGATTCCACTGAAGAGATGTGCATAAAAATACTCTTAGACCAAGCCCAACCAGACTGAGCTGTCTTGCAGGTCTGGTCACAGAAATACTTTTTTTTACACATGGCATCAGCACAGTTTTTTTACAGCATCACTTTTATGCTCAGCTTGCTGAACTCCACCTGACACACCAGTGCATTGCTGAACATCCTTTCCTCGGCTCCTTTTGCTCTGTTCCACTTGTGCTCAGCAGGAATGTGCAGGCACAGCTCTCCAAAAGCATCTCAGCTTCCCTCAGCCACGTGGCAGGAATAATCTGCTTGTCTTCCCACATAAGGACCTGATCCTTTTTGGTCCTTTGCAGTATGACACAGGTTTTTACAGTTCTCACTGGCGTGGGGTAACTGGTGCCACTGGGTGAGATGGGAGGCTGTGAAACTTCCAACCCAGCATGGGCAATTTTCCCATGTCCTGTGTAACAACCTGTAGGGAGAGGAAGGTGCTGGAATAAGTGTTTCAACCTGGGATGTCCTGTCACAACATCATTGTTGAATTTAGCACCTGCCACAGCTCTGTGCCGTGTCTCTGCTGTCCCCCCACCTGCTGGGATAATTTCTAGTCCTCTTTGTCATTTCATCCTTCTCACAGCACCAGAAATGCTGCAGCATTGCTGACAGCAATGCTCAGAAATCCTCCTGTCTGTCTGTCTGGGCAGGAGGCACCAAAAAGCCAGATAACAAACTGCTGTGCTGCGCCGTGCCAGGACCATCCCTGGCATTTCCTGAGGCATTTTTTTATGTCTGGCTTTTAATTTCCTACATGGAAAGCTGCTTGAAGCAGAAAGCATGTTTTCCCTCGTTTCTTAGCCTGGAACCCAGCAGAGCATGAGGCCTTTTATCCATGAGGGGCTGTGTGTGGTGGGAGCTGGATTTCCCACCTGGTTTTGGAGAGTGTGGATCTCCATCCCTTGCTCTCCCCACTAGTGGTGCCTTAGGATTTCAGCTTTTAAACTTTTCTTATGTTTGTAATCCTGCAGTTCTTTCATGTATAATACTAAACTCCATATAGAGTGTGAGCTGCTGCTTTTCCATTTTGGTCAGACACAATTCTTCTCCAGGCCTGGGAATCAAGGACACCTCATTGCCTCAGGCCCTGAGAAATATAAACAAAAGTGAGTTTGTGGGGGCAGAAAACTTGGGGTAAATGACTTAATTTACCTGAAGCTGTAATTAGAAGATTAACTCCCAGTATGGAAATGGACCAAACTTATAAAAGTATGAAAACCTGTGACCCATTGTCCATTTTTGCCTTCATCTGCCCGAAATGCACCTGCAGGCCCTTCAATAAATATAATCGTTTTTTATTCCCTAAATTCTGCCTGCCCTCTGTTTTTAGGCAGCCCAAAAGGCACGACAAGTACCACCCAGCAGGGGAGATGGCATTCCCATAGAACTCTTCTTTGGAAGGATTTCAGGCAGAATTTTTTCAGTGCTGCTTTGCAGTGAGGTGCGTTTTCCGTGCGGGCAGCGTGACCGCGGGCCCACCTTTCATCCCAACCCTTGTGCAATGCTTGGAAGAGCCTCCTGCTTTTATGAGTCTGCTCTTCATAACTCATCTGCCAAAGAGAGCTCGGCACAGCCAAGCTCAATAGAAAATATTCCCCTGGGGAAACAGAAGCATTCTCCAGGCTTTGGGTATATTTACAGCAGGCAGATGAAATGCATAAATTAAAAGGGTAGGTAGAGGCTCTGAGGAGTTGAAGCCAGCCAGGGTACTCAGACACTACACACATTTATTAAGGATAGGGTTTGGTTTTTTTTTTTCACAGGGAATGTTACTGTTCCATGTCTGACTTTCACAGCTGTAGTAAAACACAGGGTGGCATTTTGAAAGCGGCGGCAGCGCCGTGAATCCCCTCGCTTTGAGTGGTTCCCTGGTAGGAGACCTTGGCAGAGGCCAAATCCTGGAACAGACCGAGAGCTGAAAGCAGGCACAGCTAAAAAGCACAGGATTTCAGTGCTGTGAATAGGGAGTTTGTCTCCCAAAGAATCACACAGGCTTTATCCAAAGGAGATAGCGTGGAAGCAGCGGGGTTGTTTGGGATCTTCATCCTCTTTTGCCAGCACAAAGCTACTTTCTGCCCCTGATGAGCACCCTGGGTGCAGGCTGGAGGCTGATCAAAGTAAAGAAATAAACAAACAAATAAATAAATGAGCAGTGCCTGTCAATCCCAGCACTCTGAGGGCCAAGCAGGTCCCAGCGCCAGGAGCCAGCCGTGATTCCACACACGGCCCGCGGGCGAAATGGAAACCAGACGGGAACCTCTCCAGCCCCACTGGGCTCGCCTTCCACCGGGTCTGCAATTAATTAAGACTGGAGGGGAGGTTTTGAATAACCCCTTTGTGGAACAAAATACACGCAGTCAAAAACCCAGCTGACAAACACAACAAAACTTTCTTATGAGAAAACCATTAATGGCCGGAGAAATGAAGAAAAACTTTGTTCAAGTCGCTGGTGTGAGTGCAGCATATTCAGATTACAAAGCAGTCTTGCCCTGCTGTAATAAATATCCTATAGCTTTATCCATGGGTAACCAGGTATATAAAAGCCAGGAATAACACATTAGGTTTTTAGTTAGCATACAGTGCCTGCTATTGCACGTTCACAGAGTTCACTCACAAAGAGCCAGCGCTTCGATGCCTCTGATGCAGCAAGAAAAGATGGGGCAAACACCTGAGCCCCACTGCCATGGCTCTGGCTTGATTTCAGCTCTTTGTTCATGCCCTCCTCTCGTGTCAGCACCCAAGGGGGAGGAGGGCTGTGTGCTAAAATGTTTAATAAAGAAACCTCCTTTACCTTGGTGGTGCGTCGCCTTCTTTTCCACAGTGCTGATCAACTGTGGCAGGTTGCTCAGTCAGGAAGACGTAAGGAGAAAACATCATATTTGGGGAAAATAGTTACAGTCTCCAGCCCTCAGCTGGGTGGCATTTAATAGTCTGTGACGTGGCAGGTCAGAGAAAAGGCTGTGACAGGTTTCTGTCCTTGTACATGTGGTGAAAGTGATCCTCACTCCTTGTTTTACTGCCAGCACCCAAAAGCAGCTCAGGAGTGTCCAAGCCTGGCTGATTCCTACCACAGATCCCTCTTGCAATGGCTGCTCACCCTCTCTCTGTGATGTTTGTGAACCCACCAGCCATGAGCCAGGGAGAGTCAGTCCATGAAGCACAGACCCAGCAAGTCCTGGTCTGGTCTCACATCACGTTCTCCCTTTGAGCACCTGAAATCCCTGAAATCCCTTTTTGCCTGCACCAGCCCCTCAGCTCTGTCTGGAGGCTCCTATCCTAACCTGTAGCTGAGAGACCTGCAGATGAGACTGCAAAACTCATTGCTCTTCCAGATCTCAGCCAACCAGGAACCCAAGTTCCTTGTGGGAAAAGGCAGCCACCACTGCATTTTAAAGTCAGCATTCAGTCACACAGTTGGGTAATTTTTGTTAATACCATTGTTACCATCCAGAAACACAGTCATTTTTAAGCTTAGATTCCTAAAATGAGAGAAATTCTGACCAATAAGTGACAACATGTGTTTTCATCAGGTTCTCAGATGACACATGGAGCACTGTGTCATCTCCATGGTTTGACAAGTAATTGACTGATCACATTTGTTCCCATCATTTGGAATACTTTGATGCCCCAAGCATGCCAGGTGGGATAATAAATAATTGATTCACTTGTAGAACATGGAAATAATACACTGCAACACGAATGAGAAAACCCTGTTTCTACGCCTTCACCAGCCCTCAGCAACCTGAAAGATTCAACTTGCTGAGGAGGCAAGTGTGCAAATTCAGGAGCAGCTTCTTTGGGCTGTATTCTGAGTATTTTGCTACGTCATTGTGACCCTTCTTTACACATTTATGACATGGATCTGTGGCTAACCTTTCCCAGGTGAATCCAATCCCAGCTGAAACCAAATCATGTCATACATGAAGTAGGTCCTGCCCCTTCACCTTGTCCTGCCTGGTACAGGGCTAATTCTCTCCAGATCCCTGAAATATGAGATGATGGTGCCATCCTCTGGGTAAGCAAGATGTGCTGAAAGCAACCACGACCTTAAGGCTTTCAGTCGTAAGAAACTGACTCAAAATCTCATTTGATATCTGGTCCACTGAAATCAGACCATGTCACAGCTCTCACAGGGCTTTGCTGTCTTTTCTAATGCACACACAGAGCTGTTCCCACCTGGTGGGAGGTGTCTCCTTCCTCCCTCTCTCTCCATCATTTGAAATGTGTGATCCTAAAGGCTTTGGTTTATAAGGAGGATCAGGTCAGGTCCTCCTCTAGGTAGGGGAGGGTCCTCCCCTAGGTTGTAGGGACAAGGATATTCATGTGGACTCTCTGTCAAAAGCAGCTGAGATTATTAATACCAGCCTTGCTTGATCAGCCACCTTTGGATTTTCACTACAAACCTCTCCTGGCATCTCCAGTTTCTCTTGAGAGACCACATCAGCAAAGTGTGATGACTTTGCCCATTCAATGCCACATGAAACCACAAACTCATCAAAGAAAGAGCTCCTGAAATCCCAACATTAAGAGATTCCCGAGGTCAGGAAAGGGTCCAGCTGCCTGTGGCAGACCTCTCCCTGGGCCTGGGGATTCTGCATCATGCCGAGCACCCATCCAGGGCCAGCATGCCCTCACCTGGCATTTCATCTTGGATGGAGTTGGGGCAGCTGTGACAATCTCCTCTGCAGCCTGCAAACCTCAACCAGAAAACCCTCGAGCCACCTGAATTTGCAGTCACCCATACTGGGATGTGGCTTTGGGGGTAGGGGCCTCCAGAGGGCCCTTGCAAGACAAATTTTTCCATTATTCCACCAAAATATTGCATTTCTTCTCTGGAATCCAGTAACATTTGACCCCACTCAAAGCAAGTTTCCATTATTTTGAAATACCTTTTTTTTTTTTCTGAATCGACCCTAAAATATTGTCTCTCAGCCCTTTATATATTGTGTCTCTCAACCATTAAAACCATTTGACAATCATTCAGTTTAGCTGAACACCTGCTGCCTCATTGTAATGGAGGGAGAAGTACTGTGAATTACATGCTGCTGTAAAAAGAGGAAGAGACTGAAGAAAACCCATAAAAAATTCCTCTGTGTCCAATTTCTGAGAAATACACTCATTATCTGGCTAGAAACATTAGCTGTCAACTAAATGTGACTTGGACATTACAGGAAAAAACAACTTGGAGCATTTTCTTTTGAGTATCTAAGGATATTTCCACACCTTTGAGAGCTGAATCATATTGTGTTTCCTTTTACAAAGCTCCTACTCACTCCAGTAGTCAAATATGCTTGGGAAGTGCATATTTAAAAAAAACAAACAAACAAAACAAAACCAAAAAACCCCGTTTTTTCTAAACAGGTGAACAGCAAGGCAAGAGGTTATTGATTTGCAACTTGCCAGTAGAGCAGAGTGAGGTGGACTGGAAACCACAATGAGCTTAGCACCAAAGGAAAAAGCAGCAGAGATCTTGAATCTGCTACCACTGATTGCTGTTTTGATTTTGTTTCTTCCTTTAAGAGGCCCTGCATCAGAAATACATCCAGAGATGTGTTATTTTGACCTCCCTTGGTAAATGAAGAACACTGTGTTTGTATTTTTACTTGGGTATTACATTAGATCATGTGCTGTTTCCACCTGTCCATAATCGGCTCACAATTAAATTCATCTCAGACACACAAAAGTAAAGAATTATTTCTCTCCCACAAGGCCTTAAACATGGGTAAATCGTTTTAGGTTTCAGCACAATGAATGCCTTGACTTCCTTGCTGTTAGGAATTCAGAATAATAAAATGGGCTGGGTTGGAAGGACCTGAAATAAAATCTATTTCCAACCTCCCTACCATGGGCTGGGAATCACTCCCTGGAAGTTCCTGGCTCTCTCCATGGTTTAGAGAAGGGGTTTCATGTGAGGCATCACAATGAACAGCCTTTTGTTGTGACAGCACAGTCCCACTGCAGACATTACCAAAATTCCTCTTTAATGTGGTGATCAGAGAGGGTTTCCCCCAGTGTTGCCATGGAAAATGTGGGTTTGTGCCACAAGCAGTCCAAGAGTGGATGGATGACTTCTGCAGGATCTCCTGTGGGGCTCCAGCTGAGTCAGAGTTGCTCATCAAGCAGTTCCTGATGGCCAGAGAGGCACTTTCCTCATCCTTTTTTGGGTATAGTCTGCACTTCCCACCCCACTCTCCCCAGAACTTCCTCTCAGGGCAGGCTGTGTGGTGCTTACACCACCCATGAACTCAGCTGGCTTTTGGCATGCAGGGAAGAGACTCCTCCATGGCTGGGTAGAGATCCTGAGGGAAAAAAAGCAAGAGGGGTACAAGAAATGCTTGCTCCACTCACACAGCTCACAATTGCTGCCTTTTTCAGGCAGACAGGGCTGTAGCTAATCACAACAACGGTGCAGCAATCCCAATTTCTTCTGGAGAGACACACCTCCCTCTGGCAGTGGGAAAATTCCAGCAGGAGCAGATATTCCAGGTGCCTGAGCTCACGTGGCCCTGTCAGCTGCTCTGCAGAAGGCTGTGCTTTGTGTTCAGGGAGAAAATGCAAACAACCACAACAAAAAAAAAAAAGGAGCATTTTCAAACAGAAACACCTGTTTCTCACAAAAATCTCCAGGGCTGTTCTTCTCACTGGAGCTGCAACTCATTAGCAGGGACAGCCTCGCAAAGAGCATTTGGAAAGGGGCCAGCAGATGTATGAGCAGGCTGCTAAGGTGTTTAAAAAACACACCCAGAAAGGTGCTGGTTATTTGAGATTGTTCATAAAGAGAAAAATAACTTCACTCCTGCAGCCCACGAGCTGCGATGAACTTGGGAAATGCAATCCTCTGCCTCCTCCAGGTGCAGTCTGTGGGGAAAAACAGGTTCAGTGTGCAGGGAAGCCCAAACCAGTGCCTTTGGCAGCAGAGTGTGAGCGCAGAGGCAGGGAAAGAGAGGGGAGACAGAAAAAACTTCTCATATTCTGCTCCCAGCTCAGCCAGAAAGCAACTGGTGGCAGCACCTGTCTTGAATAACTGTTTGTTTGGTTTTTTTGCTTGGTTTTTTAAAGACAGATGTCACAGGTTGTCCTAGGTTGCAATGCAAGATGTAAACAAAAGTTTGTATTGTGTTACCAGCTGTTAAAATCAGGTGGGGCAGTGTTCTTTATCTCTTCTAGGACCCATCCTCCCTCCAGGGGGATCTTCTGTCCATGGGCCATGGAGGCTCACTGCAGGGCTGATAAAATTCCATCATCCCACTAGGAGATGCTGCATCCAGGGGAGGAGCCCAGCATTCCTGCCTGGATCAAACCTGGGGTTCAGAGCTCCAGCCCAGCCTGTGTGCACGGCATTCCCAGAGGAACCAGAGCCATCTCAGCACCCCTGGGCCTTCAGAGGAAACTCCACCCTGCTCCAGGATCCTCTCTGCCCCAACAGAACCACATCTGGCACTGCAGGAGGGCTGGACTGGGCTGCTCCCAACACCCTGAGCAGCAGGGCTCAGGTTGGGTTCTGACTCTGTCAGCGGGTTTTTTTGCACTACTGCATTTTTAGTTTAATTTTCCTAGTAAAGAACTGTTATTCCTATTCCCATCTCTTTGCCTGAGAGCCCCTGAATTTCAAAATTCTAATTTGGAGGGAGGGCATTTACATTTTCCATTTTCAGGGAGGCTCCTGCCTTCCCTAGCAGACACCTGTCTCTCCAAACCAAGACACGGGTACATCAGCAGAGCTCAGGTTCCACCACTGCTGGGATTGATTTGTGTCTCAGGACAAATGGGATGGGAACCAATCCAGTTTGCAGTCTTAGGATTTATTATTTGNCCTAATTTCTTAGCTTTCTCTGGGAGGGTTTTTAAGTTCCCAGACTTTTTCTCAGCTCTACCTCCTGAGGCCTTCTTTACACTTCCTAAAAACCCTTTTACCTTTTAAGTTCCCACACACCACAACCAAAGCAGTGGCACCTCAGAGGGACTTCCTTGGGACAATCACGGATTCTGGTGGGAAAGTGACCCTTCCCAGTGCTGGTGTTGGGGGAACCATCACCCAGCTTGCCCCTCTCTGGCAGTTTAGTCCCTCACTCAATGTGGTGCACACGGGGAAGGTGACCCACCTTAGTCCCAATGTCCTAGGGTGACTTTATGATGCTTGTATCCCAGATTGTCTGCTCTGTTTGTGTTGGATATTATGTCCTGTAGCTTTAAAGCTAGACCGAAGAGGGAAGGAGCACGCAGTTTTTGTTTGGAGCTCTGCTCTGACTCCTCCAGATTCCTNGGCACTGTGCTGTCTTCAGACAGATG